>MJUU01059271.1:0-32036 GCA_002080025.1 Modiolus philippinarum | reverse complement strand
ATCTGCAAAATAAAAACTTTCTAGCATAAAAACTGTAGGAGGAGTTGCGCGGACAAACCATGTACCCCCTCGGACGGACGGACGGAAGGACGGACGGACGGACGGACGGATATGGGTAAAACAATATGCCCTCCGACTTGTCGTCGCGGGGGCATAAAAAGTTTCTATTCTGCCTTTTTAGCCCACCTAGCTATGTTAGGGTGAGCTTTTGCCATCATATGGCGTCCGTCGTCCGTCATAAACTTTTCATTCAAAGATCCTCTCCTCTGGAACCACTGGGCCAAAACAAATTTGGTCACAATAGTCCTTGGATGGTCACCTTTAGAAATTGTATCCGGCAGGTCGTACCTCATCCAAGATGGCCTCCAGCCCGGAACATGTTTTTAACATTGGACCTTATGGGAAACACATTCAAAGATCTTCTTCTCAGAAACTACTTGTCCAATTAGAACCAAAACTTAGTCATAATGGTCTTCAGATGGTCCCTTCCAAAAAAGGTATCCGACAGGTCCGTACCTATCCAAGATGGCCGCCAGCGGGGAACAAAGTTTAACATTAGACCCTATGGAAAACACATTCAAAGATCTTCTTCTCAGAAACTGCTAGCCCAGTTAGAACCAAACTTAGTCACAATGGTCTTTTGATGGTCCCTTCCAAAAAAGTTATCTGACAGGTCCGTACCTCATTCAAGTTGGCCGCCAGCGGGGAACACAGTTTCAACATTAGACCCTATGGGAAAACACTTTCAAATATCTTCTTCTCAGAAACTTTTGTCCAGTTAGAACCAAACTTAGTCACAGTGGTCGTTAGATGGTTCCTTCCGAAAAAGGTATCCGACAAGTCCGTACCTCATCCAAGATGGCCGCCAGTGGGGAACCTAGTTTTAACATAAGCCCCTATGGGAAAAGGCATTCAAATATCTTCTTCTCAGAAACTGCTAGTCCAATTAGAACCAAACTTAGTCACAGTGGTCCTTAGATGGTCCCTTCCAAAAAAAGGTATCCGACAAGTCCGTACCTTATCCAAAATGGCTGCCAGTGGGGAACATATTTCTAACATTTGACCCTATGGAAACACATTCAAAGATCTTCTCCTCAGAAACTACTAGTCCAATTTGAACCAAACTTAGTCGCAATGGTCCTTTGATGGTCCCTTCTAAAAGGATATCCGACAAGTTGATACCTCATCCAAGATGGCCGCCAGCGGGGAACATAGTTTTAACATTGGACACTATGGAAAAAAAACATTTAAATATCTTCTTTTCAGAAAATACCAGTCCAATTAGAGCAAAATTTAGTAGCAATGGTCCTCAGATCATCAGATGATCCCTTTCAAAAAGGGTATACCTCATCCAAGATGGCCGCTGGCGGGGAATTTAGTTTAAATTGGACACTATGTATGGAAAATAAATTTGGACACTATGTATGGAAAATAAATGCAAAGATCTGCTAAGTCAAGTGCAATTATACAGCCAAACTTTGTCACAATTGTGGTAAGATGGTCTTAACCTAAAAAGGTCCTTATGTCCTTACAGGATAAGGTGGCGGCCAGTAGGGTACACCTATGGTTAAATGTGAAACACATTCAAGCCCAAAACGATTTAATAACAAAAATAGCTATAAAAGTTTTATTGTTCATACAGAAATATTCCTTTTATTACTAGAACTTGTACTATACATATCAAATAGTTCTAATTATGTACATCAACACACTTTTTAGGGAGTGGCTATAATTTAAAGAAAGATATAATGAAAAGTAAAAATTTTAAAAAGGGAGATAATTAAACTAAAGGATGTTATAAACTTTTTTTTTCAAACATATTATAAATACAGCAATTTATGAGGGCAATCTTTACCACTTTTCTTTTTTTAAGGGGTCTCTGAATGCGTTGATTTCTGCAATACTTTGAATATTAGGAGAACCTCTGCCCAAATGTTTTGTCTCACCTGCGACGAAAGTCGCGGTAAGCGAGACATAGGCGTGCAAAGTATGACGGCGACGGCGATGGCGGCGTAAAGTAAGTTATTATATTGAAGCCTTTGATGTAGGAACTTTATATTTGGTCCATATGTAGCTTACGGCGAACCCTATCTGTCGAACCCAAAATCATGTGACCTTGACCTATATTTCGCGGTCCAGTGACCAGGTTAAGTTTTTTTGCTTAAGTCCATATCTCAATAACTACAAGCTAGAAGTCAATGATATTTGGTATATACGGTAGCTTAGTCTTGGTGAGTACATGACAGTCTGACATTTGGCTTTTGACCTTGACCTTAGAGTCACGGTCCAGTGCCCAGGTTAAGTTTTTTTTGCTATAAAAGTCCAGATTAAATTTTTTTGCTTAAGTCTGTTTCTCAATATTTACAAGCCATAGGTCAATGATATTTGGTATATAGCTTGGTCGTGGTTAGTACATGTCAGTCTGCCGTATGGCTTTTGATCTTGACATCAATTTCACGGTCCAGTGACCAGGTTAAGTTTTTTTTGCTTAAGTCTGTTTCTCAATAACTGCAAGCTATAGGTCAATAGTGAAATTTGGTATATGGCTAGGTTTTGGTTAGTACATGCCTAAGTAAGTATGATGACGTCTTTTCCCTTCATATTAGTTATTCTTCATTCTGTTGTAACTTTTAGATAAACGGCTGGAAATGCTAATAACGTATCTGATGGTAACGAATGACTAAATTTCTGTTTTATTTTGAGTTGAAATTTTACCTGTCAAGAAATTGTTCTGAAGCATATTTAAAGTTTTTCATCTAAAATGGATGATGTTTGCTACAATATTTGTTGTGGATTAAATTATGTGTGTAATGAATCTGATGAAAATTAACGTTACCATCCATTATCATGGAATCTTTTACTTTGATAAGCTGAAAGAAATCACCAAGATGACGCCACTGTTCATGCTATCACATTTTATCATAGGCATGTTTTCAAGCGACCCACAATCATCACCCTAAAATTGTGTTCAAAAGTGAAACTCTTTGAAGACACTTCATGGGAAACTCTTCAAGAAAGAAGGAGAAAGCATAAGTTAAGCAAGTTTCACGAAATGTTTCAGCAACACACTCCACAATATCTAAGCAACATCGTTCCTCAACAACTATTTGAACTTCATAACTATAATACTTGCCAAGCGAGGAATATTCAGTCCGTTATTTGTCGTACGTCATATTATAAAAAATCATTCTTACCATCTGTTATCTGTGAATGGAATTCCATTCCTGATGAGGTTAAATTTTCCACATCTAAATCCTCTTTTAAGGCTTACATGAACTCGACTTGTAAAAAAAGTCCAAAATATTATAATTGTGGTACGAGAAAAGGGCAAGTCCTTCATGCTAGACTCAGGCTAAACTGCAGTAATTTTAACGATGACCTCTTTTCTAGACGTTTAACAGACACTAAGCTATGTAACTGTGGACAGACGGAAAATGCAAAACATTACCTTCTAAATTGTAAGAAATATGTTCAAGTCCGGGAAAGAACGATTGCAACTTTAGGCAGAAATACAAGTCTCAATACCTTACTATACGGAAACCCGCTTCTTACTAACGAGGAAAACGAACGCATATTAATCACCGTGCAAACCTTTATTATTGACAGTGGTAGATTTGGTCATTATTTCAATTTTAAAACTGAAACTAATATCATCTAGTTTGAGTAGTCGAGTTGACCGTACCTAACACTTTCACGGGCGAATAACTTTATCAGTATTTAGTATTCAATTTTTGATATGTCTTTTAATTGCGCAATGTCCGATTTAGATTAGTCATTTTATTATTTGGGAAACAGATTAATATTAGCTTAGTCTAGTTTCTGGATCCCTGAATCATGTTGTAGCATTATCTTTGTAATTGTATTGTATGTATGTTATTAGTAAATAAATATGTTAAGATCTTATGGTGGCTTTGAGTTGTTATTACTCCCCTCTTTGACACATTCCCCGTTTCCCTTCTTTTTCCTATTAAATCACCCTACCCTGAATAATATACAAATCAAATGAAAAATGTCTGTAATTATATATTTTTAGATGTGCTAAACCATATGTTTGTAAGCATATGCGTCTCATATGCCTGTAAACATGTTTCTCATGCATTTGTAATCGTTGTTTCTCATATGTTTGTAAACATGTGTTCCAAAACATACTAAAAACATGCGAAACAACGGCAGTAGAATACCGAAGGAACAAAGGGGAGAAATTTACAAAAATCAAAGTCCAAAGACAGGGCAAAAACGAGAACACAGAAAACAATGACGTTAGACACAAAAACAATGACGCCAGACAGACACAAAGCACAGAACCAGAAACCACAACATTCAGAACAAAGGCACTCACAGTGTGAACTCCAGTGAAACTTAGAGTGACATCAGGTGCTCCGGAAGGGTAAGCATGTCCTGCTCTGTTAACAGCACCCGTCACACTGTGGGTGATTCAATCCGGGAAAATGTCAAAGTCGGTAGTCAAATCCGGGAAGACGTGAATCTAGCTGAAAATGTCCACTTTCATTTGGGATACTGACACGTCATATCTTTCAATGATGCTATGGTGACGGCCATAGAATTTCTTGAGAATCAGATGTTTAACATATGTTAGAAAAGACATGAAATACATATTTAAATCATATGAAATACATATGTAATTCATATGAAATACATATGTTCATGACCATATGAATTTCATATGTTTCAAAACATATGAAAACATATGTTGCTATACATATGTTTTTCATATGTCCGACCAAAACATTTGAAAAATTTATGAAAATCATATGTTTTTCATATGTTTTGAAAACACATGAAAAATACATGTTGCAATTTTTCCTGTGTATATAAATAAAAAATTGATGTAACATTTATCGGAAATAAATAATTTGCCAAGGAATAACATGTAAATAAATAATTTTGCAATTTTTTTTCTAAGCAAAATCCCCATCGAAAATTAAATGGTCGTCCTCTAAAACATAGTCCATTTTAAATCAAATTTATATGTTCAAAACAACTATGCAAAAATTATGTTTTTATGCAATCCACTCGAGTTGTTGTCACTGCTGGTGGACCAGAGATCCCGGAAGAAATTCACAAGTCCAGTAGTCAGACTTGTCTGAAATGAAAATTTTAATTCGCGTTTAATGGAAATCTAACTTTTCTTATCTTAAAACTACAGAGGCTCCATTCCGTGTATTGCACTCATTTGATGTCCTTGGTACTCATTTTGGTCTCCGATTATGTCTTTTCATATTATTTGATTCTAAAGCTTTTGATGAAAAGTTACTATTTGAAACACGTGTGTAACATAGTAGAATTTACTGTTTAGGTTTATTATGCAACTTGGGGTTTTTTTGTATTTTCATATTACACCGACTGACAACGGAATCGAGCTGCTCCGAATATCTCTTTCACTGTCAGTGACGAGGGTAAAAATATAGTATAAATGTTAAATATCTACATTTATATAACGACCGATTTCAATAAAGATACCTTTTTATCAAGATTAAAATTATCATAGTTTTACTCTGTGGATATTCTAATTGAAAAAAATAAAGAACAAAAATACCCTTTTATCATAATGAAGCAGAAAATAACCATTCCCGTAATACTTAAAGACCCATGCGAATAGTAAAATAAAGTGTTGCATCTTATCAGAAGCATATATTCAAATATTCAAATAACGTGGAATACTATGATAATGATAGAAAAGTAACGTACTATTTTCCAGTCACGGAGGACACATAGCATGTGCACGAACTAATGTAGTTTGGTTTTAAGTATGATATAAGCGACTATTTCCCCTAACTAATAGAATGTAAAGTAGGTGAAACCGAACCGTCAATCTAAAACACAACAAAGCAATCTAAAAATTATATATATTTGCATAGCGATTGAAAATATTTCTGTTTGACTCTGGGTGACTTTTAATTGAATAAGATGAAGAAAAAAAATCATTATTTCCCAATTATGAAGAATAAAACAATAGGTTTCGTAATACATTGAGACCAACTATGCGTATAGTTTCACCGCAGCAATGCCTACAATAAAAAAAAATTTTGGACTCCAACAATCCGAAAAAGTGACCTACAGGAAAACGCTTCGTACAGCTACAAAAATCTCCCTACATCGTACATTTTATTACTGTTCATGGCAGCTTGGTATCAACATAAGTCATCTTTTGACCCATTCTTCAGTGAAAAAAACACAGAAGAATGTACCATGAGAAATGGTAAATTTATAGAAAAATAAGGCCGTGACTGACAACATCTTAATTTAAATCCATTTGCTCTCATCATTCCTGCACGAGAAAGCGTAAGTTTAAAGGACACATGATATTGAAGTGATTTTGAAAAAGAAAAATACGGAAAAAATTCTGATAAGTATGTATTTTCTGCAGTTAAAGATGCAGTTCATTCATGCATGTCTTGCGTATTGCACACCAACAATGCACCAACTGACCAACAATCATTTTATCGGGTACAGTGGACCTATAGAGTGAAGTTTTATTATTTTAAAAAATCGTTTAATGTTACCAAGTCGTCGTGGCGTAATGGGTATAGTGATTGGACAAACATGTGCTTCACTACTCTTGTGTTGTGAGTTTAAGCCCTTCTTGAGGGAAGGATTTTTGAAATCTTATTTTTCACTATACAAAGAAAAACTGTTAAGTAAACAATAAATATTAAGTGTCCCAATAGCTCAAAAGGTTAGAGTGGTAGAAATTACAGTTGTAGGTTCAGATCATAAATCATACTCTGCTTTTTCCAAAAATAATTTTTCAGCATACACAGATAAGGTATATATGTATGTAACATTGTCATTCATACCATGTGGTCTCCGTGGAGCAAGTGGTAAGGTCATACGTTTCAGTGCTAAATCAAACTTGGATCGCACTAACAAATACATAAAATGTAGGTTAATTCTTAAAACAAACATATCTGTGGCAGAAGTTGTACTCATAACCCTCAATACAATTTAAGAAATAGTTTGAATTGCCGTCAAACTAAGAGTACATGAAAACTGTCCGGTAACATTCGTTATACGGACTGAAATACAATAGCTTTGCAGGGGTACTGTCGTAAAACAGTATATATATTTGATAGGTCAATGATATTTGGTGTTAAGGTGTCTCAGTGGTATTATTCCGCCATTTTTGTCTAATAATTGTTCATTTAGGTGTCATTCATTAAGAAATTTAACAAAATAGTTATTTAAAATGAAAAGAAAGTTCAAATGTATTTAAAATTTATATTTCTAATCATTTTTGTAACACTTTCGTTACAAAACCGTGAGCTAAAACACATGATCTTAAAATCTGTTGCTGGATTTACAGAACTCATAGATTATTCAAGGGAGATAATTTGATAAAATATTTCTACAAAGATATCACTAGAGAAATTAACATTTTTTAATTTTTCTCTTATTTCAACGGTGACCCCTAATTTTTACTTTTTATATGTTAACTACATAATGATAATTAAACACATGCAAAATATGAAAAAATTCTATAAAAGATGTTTCAAGCTTTCCTCTCATATGATCATTTTCCCTATCATTTCTATGTAAAATCATGAAATTTTCAATTTCAGATTTTGCGCTTAAATGCACGGTGACCCCAAAATTTTATTTTACATTTTGAACAATAATACAATTGTGCTTCTACACAGAAAATTCCACAAAATTCTATAATAGGAAATAATACCCTGCAGACACCTTAAGGATGTTATGTATTTCTGTCAGATTTTCGGAATTCTCTGGTTTTATCCATTTAAAAGCTTTATAATGTTTTGCCCGGTGACCCCCTAATTTTATTCCATAATTTCATTTTATACATCTTTTGGGCCATTCTGACAAAATTATATTCCATTGGTGTTATTTTATCACATTTATTATTTGATAAACACTCCTCGTCTTAAACTTATGAAAAATGCAAAGGAGTTCAGTTTCCCGCCATTTTTTCAAGCACTTGTATCCCAGTAATTTCATCGGTAACCTTGTAATATTTTTGGCTTAAATAACTTCTTTTACACTTTTCTAACAAAAAATCGCATTTAATAGGAATCCTTGATATTTTAAAATTGACCAGCGACCATCCTTAAGGTTGGTCTTGGTTAATACGGCATCCACACTTATGGTTTTGTCAGTTACTGCACTTTCACAGTCCAGTGAGCGTTTTATTTATTCTCATTATGTCAGTTTGATTAGTCACATCACTTTAGCTGTCGAGCAGGGACGATCGAGATACATGTGTATCTATTAGGGACCACACTTGTTTTTAAGCTAATATAAATGTATATTGTAGAATACAGATATGTAACAGCTACATTGGATCGTGAGGAGAAGCATTTTATCGAAAAATGACTATGTGGTGATGTAGAATTTACTTGTTACCACTGGTCATTGCTCGAATAAGTGCTGAAAGTTTCTTCTTGTGTTAATCTCTACCAACCGTAAAGAAATACAAGTATCTGCATCTTAGTAAGTAACGGCATGTCCAAACGTTTATTAGAAAAATTACAAAACACTGATATAATTGATATAATATCAATTTACTAACATTGATTCAACGTTTTAATGTAGATAGACACTGTTGTGCTGGGCAATGCAGTTGCGCATTTGTAAATACAGAGTCGAATACGGGTTACAAAGATATACAGAACTCTCATGGATAAAAGTTATGAAAATAGTTCCTCTATATATTTTGCATTTTAGCGCATTTTATTAAAACTTATGTAAGAAATTTGCTAAAAATGAGCAAACTTTGACCGTATTGACCCATAATTTGTATTACAGATTTCAGGTAAGTATGATTGATTCTTTAATAAAATCGACTTATAACAAAATGTGATGGATGTTGATTTGTAAAGGGGACTACACGTTTTAATTGATTAGTTTTAGCGTTGGCACTTGATGAACGCTTCACACCTTTTTTTAGGGGAGTAAATAATTTGTGATTAAATTGAGTCTAAAATCCGTTTGTAGTGGATAGGGGAATTAATAATATGCATTCTCATATACGATTTAAATGCATTGTAATGATTTATGAAGAATTGTGACAAGATTTCTTCACATAAAATATGTCAGTTCTCGTTTAATTTATGGTACATAATGCCCTGGCAACTGCGAACTTTATACGCCTTATTTGTCGTAAGTGTCTCTTTGAGATTTACATTTAAAGGTAAAAGAAACTATTTTGAAAGACTATTGCAAGAAAACAAGTAAACTATGTAGACAGGAATAAAAGCCCTGTCCTTGATAAACTGGGGTTCTCTATGCATCGTGTGCATTTTTGTCACATGTACATTCACTCCATATCATTTCATTTCTCCTATGGCCATAGATTTATTATCTGCAAAATACAACCTGCAAAATAAATCAAATCATCTCAGTCCTTATGATAGAATTCTCATTTAAGAAAACCAAAGATATACAATACATCATTATCCTTCAGGTTATTTATTGCATAATATAATACATAGTATACTCATATCATTCTATTTTCATGTCGGAAGCTTAGAGGAATATTTTAACCCCATGTTATTTTTAAAAAAAACTTAAAAGGTAACACAATGCATGTATTATGCTAATGCATGTTATGAAATTCGAGAATACTTTTGATTTATGTTGCAATATCCCAAAGAACGTCATATTGTGTGATAATATATTTTCAATAACTCCGAGATATTGTAAAACATGCTATAGACAATTTATTTTTCCTGTCTCGCTTTGAAAATTATGTCATTCACTTTTAATAAGAATTGTCCACATATAACAATATTTAGAAACATATATTTGCATGTATTGGAAAAATTTCCTGTATATATAAAGTTTTTTTTCAAATACTACTAATGCAATTGGAGCAATTTCCCCACAGACCTTTCTCAGCTGTTCAAAATTTTGCTTGAGTTTACAATCTGATGAAATTTTGTCCAGATCTCCTGCGGGGAAATTTCTCCACTCATTTAATTTTCAGCAAATAATTTACACGATGAAAATTTGTCAAAAATCATGCGGGGAAATTTCCCCTCTCTAGTTCTGGAAAACTTTCATCAGATTAAAGATAAGTGCAATTATATTTTAATGTCGAGGGTAAAGCATGATTAGCTGTTCACCTTCTGGCGAAATTTCCCCACCGAATAGTTTTCGAATTCATCGTAACTGCCAGTTTTGTCGGTATTTACATTGCCTTAATGAGACTCAACATAGCATATACTAGCTAATTAATTTTTTAGTATTCAAGTAAAAAGTTGATCAGTTCAATTATCGTGGGGAGATTTCCCCTCTCGGGTTTTAAGCAATGTCAGCAATGTATTGTAACCTCATGTGTTGATACTTGTATCTGCCAATACCCAGATTACTATGCTGAGGGGAAATTTCCCCGCTGCAGGGTAGAAGTTTTTATTCATTAATATTTTCTATACTTTATTTTGTTGGAGGTTTAATACTTACAAAAAGTTTTATTCTTTTATTCAATTGCCCCATTTGTATAGTTATTTTGTAGAAAATAGCGAAGAAATCCAGAAATGTAACGAAATTGAGTTACCTATAAAAAAGGAGAATAAGATAGAATTTTTCTTTTCAAATAGACAGCGTTTTATATGAATATCTTCTTTCACCCTTTTTAGGACAGAAAGACTGGTGTATTTAATCCCGGAGTACTGACTTTAGCTAATCGTGTGGAAGAGTAGTATACAGAGAAGAAAAATCAAATGTTTTGACACTGCTGCAAAGCTCTGTCCTTAGCTGACTTTGCTTTTACATTTATTTGTTCTAAGTTGTTACATCTTTCAGATTATGGTTTTCCAAACATTTAGATTTTATCTGCACTGAAGAGACAGAAGTTGTCGAAATGCGCATATGCAGAAACTAAATTTACAGTAAATTCGGTATTTAGTAAATTGTTTCCACTGGGTTGGTGCCTCTGCTGGTGGACTGTTAGTCCCCGAGGGTATTCATCAGCCCAGTACTTCGGTGCTGACCCGAAAGCCGATTCTATTTGGAACCTAACAATATCTAAATTTTTGTAAATTTTGCTGAAAGCTAAGGAGTATCTCCCTCATGCAAAGCTCTGTCCCTAACTGACTTTGGCTATCATTTAGGTCTAATTGGTTATTTGTTCTCTCTCAGTTTTTTAACATCTTTCACATTATGGTTTTCCAAACATTTAGATTTTATCTGCACTAAAGAGACATAAGTTGTCGAAATGCGCATATGCAGAAACTAAATTTACAGTTACTTCGGTATTTAGTTATTTGCATTGGTTGAGTTCGGTTGAAGATGGATATTCTAATAAGTCTTTTTGGTTTTTGAGAATCCACATCTGATGTGTATACTTTAACACTATATATCTGGAGGCCATCTTTGACTGCAGTAAGTAATGAAGTGAGGAGCTTAGAAAGGGGTTTTGTTGTGCATTTGGCAGACCCAGCAATGTATCAACCAAATAATCAATAGAATCAATCAATCAACTAACGAAGGTAAGAATGATTAGAAAATGACGAATAGGGAATAGGAAATAAGTAAATGGCGAATAGGGATATTCAATAGGGAAAATGTAAATAGCAAATACGGAATAGGAAATAGGGAATAAGTAAATAGCGAATAGGGAATAAGGGATAGGGAATAAGTAAATGGCGAATAGGGAATAGGGAATAGGGAATAAGTAACCAGTTTGACGACCGTAGATTCTTCAGTTGATGTACACATAGTAAAAACAAACACTTCATACCTGAAATATATCAAAGTCCTTTGTGTAAATCATGCGGTACGTGAATGTGTTAACACATGCGCCAGTTTACCGGAATGGCTGTTACTGGGCAGCCAAAGACAGTGTTTTCATCAAATGATTAACATTACATGGTCAGGCTTACTGATGATTTATGCAGGTAACGCTTTACCCGATAGTATCCAAGCAGTATTTCATACTGTTTTAAGACAAATTTTAGCCTCTTAATACTTTAGAAAGTGTTTTCCGTGTGGCATTTAGGGTTATGAAGTTGGTTATATAATCCATATTCCCTATTCGACATTTACTCATTCTCCATCTCTTCTTGTTACATATCCCAATTCATGTTTTGTTTTATTCCCTATTCCTTATATGTATTATCGATGGAATCATAGAATTGCAGGTATGACTAAAATCATGCTTAATTTTGCATTGCAGGTAGAACTGAAACATGAATTGCGGGTATGAGTAAAATCATGCTTAATTTTGCATTGCGGGTAGAACTGAAACATGAATTGCAGGTATGACTAAAATCATGTTTAATTTTGCATTACGGGTAGAATTGAAACATGAATTGCAGGTATGACTGAAACCATGCTTAATTTTGCATTGCGGGTAGAATTGAAACATGAATTGCAGGTATGACTGAAGTCATGCTTAATTTTGCATTGTAGTAGAATTGAAACATCAATTGCAGGTATGACTGAAATCATGCTTAATTTTGCATTGCAAGTAGAATTGCAACATGTCGCGACGATACTTACCAATTTCTGGTATCTCAGTTTTTTTCTTATTTTCCTTCTAGTTTTTATTCTTTCGTTTGTCTGGAAGTGAATTTTTAGTTTATGTCGCGTCAATGTTCAGATTCTTGCCATTTTGTTCTGAAATGATTATTTTTGTGGCGCTTGTTATCTGTGTTATGGATTTGTGAGGATCTTTTTGTTTTACATTATTGAGATTTTCAGTTGTAGTGTTTAGACCTTTGGTGTCCTGGGTATCTTTTTTGTGCATTAATCGAATGGTGTTTCTGATTTAGACTTGTATAACAGTGGTTTGCACCGGTCTGTTATAAACACTGTTGAGGAAATATTCAACATCAACAATTGTATTATCAATGCATACGGAGCAATCCGTATAATATAATATGTATAATTTTGAAAAATACGGCTTCCCGTAATTTTAGTCCTTTTGAATTATGTTCATGTCGGAAGTCAACTGTCTATAAACATTCTCGCTAATATTGCGTGAAAAATTATATTATGGCTTGCGGAAACATGAAAATTAAATAATTATGTTCATAATTTGGACAATTGAGAAAAAATAAAAACCAGATTATTTATGGCAAAAAAAAATTAACCAACTTTTCCGCTGTGACAATTTCCTCCCCGGTCGAATGAGACTATGTCCCCAGAGTCGGGAAAAAAATTAAGAGCACTTTCATCTTGTTCTTTCTTCATTTTGATAGAAGCGACCCCTTGGTCTTGATTGTGGGAACTGATTCCGTCCTTGTTGTGCATGTTCCAGTTTTTCTTTCAGTTCGTCGATTTCTTTTATGAATTCAATATGTGTAGTGATTTTGGTGTTCCTTACGCCTGAATTGCCATTTCTCTATTTCTGCTTTATATTTTTTATTTTGGCTTTGTGTAGCTGGACAATTGTTCGGTCATGCTTGTGAAGTGAATCTAAATAGTTCCCATTCTTCCTGTTCTCTTTTTGTTTCCTTAAGATCACTTACGGTTTTTTATAAGTTTTGTCTTTAAATTTTGTTTTCTTTTTACATACTTTCAATTGCCCGTTTAGTAATTTCCGTTTTTCTTTAAACTGATCTTTGATTTCGTCATTGACATTTTTGTATAATCTTTTGAAATTTAGTCGTTTTTGATTTCCAGTATATTTATCTGACACTTAAAATTTCCAACTTCTATTCTATTATTGATACCAAACTTTGAATTTAAAGGTGTTCTGCAAATCTTCCGGAATATAGTCACTCAAAGAAGCAAACGGAAAACTTTCAATATTTACTTCTGGATAAAAACCACAAGTCTTGCTGTGTCCCTTATAATCTTTTTCTGCGATTTGGTCTCAATGTTAAGGATATAAACTGTTTGATGCAATGTCCAAACTGTTCACAGCGGAAATATCTCGCTGAATTTATTTTTAACTGAAACTTGAAACTGTTATCTTGTGAAATCGTTGCTTGTTTACGGAATTCAGGTGGGCATCACCAATTTAATATGACGAAATGGTTTTCCATGGTACACGGCGATCTTGCACCAATTCGGCTTACGATAAGAATTATCGGCGAATTGCCCGGATTTTTCACCAAACATATAACAGTGGTTTGCACCGGTCTGTTATAATTACTGTTTGGGAAACTAGCTTGCTTTTGAAATGAATAAAAAACAGAATAAAGTTCCAAATCATGATGAGGAAATATTCAACAATAACAATTGTACTAACAATACATACGGAAGAATCCGTATAATATATTATGTATAATTTCGAAAATACGGTTTTCCTTAATTTCAGCCTTATTGAATAAAGTACGATGTCCGCACAATATCGATGTCGGAATCCAACTGTCTGTAAAACATTTTCGCAAATATTGCGTTATAATATATAATATGGCGTGAATAAAATATTAATATACATTTCGGACAATTGAGAAAAAAATAACAGATTATTAATGGAAATCAATTAACAGCTTAGGTGTGAAGTGTCAGTCCATTATATACGCAATGAAAGAAAAGAAAAATTAGAAAACAGAACTTAGTGTCAAATATTACATAATTATCATAAAAAAAAATAATCAACTTTCCGCTGTCACACTCCTATGGAAATGATATTGTTTAATTTTATTTTATTTTCATTTTCAGTGAAAATATGTTTGAAAACTAAGTTGTAGTACTGATAGAATAAATTTTATGCATAATAAATTTCATTATTAAAGGGAAGGAAGGTGTGTTGCTTATCTGCAATTCTATTGGACATTCAGTCATAACGCGATAAACTAAAAATATCATCGGCAGCTATCACTTTGTACAGAAACTTTCGACAGCCTGTGTAAGTCAGATTATTGTCTTCTTTGTAATATTTATTATATGTTAATATTTGATAAATTACAAATTTATCCGAAAACCAAGTTGAAATAGAAAAAGCCTTTCATCGGGATTGGTAGATGCCGAACCGTATATGGACCTTGTGCTGATTTTTTATTAGTTATGTATGCGGAATAAAAAAAATATATAAAGGACCTATAGAGCTTATCTACGATTTCAAAGCTCCTTTATTGAGGGTCGCTGCATACTTTCATATTTACAGCAATTTCAGGGCACCAGTAGTATCTTTTGTGGCTAGTGGTACATGGACTTATAATATACCAGATATATTTTCGATTATGTTTTCTTTTCCATTTGCACGATTACTTGTAAAACGTCATACATTCTTTTTTTATTTTTTGAAAATATAACATTTAACTAGATACAATACCTGATGAAAACATGTTAATATTATTTCCTTAAGGTGGATCGGTGGTATTCCGCCATTTTGTTTTCATGTTTCATGCTTTGATAGGTATTTTTCATTAAAGATATATACAAACATTCTACAATTTGGACAAATCTTTGTAATACTTCGCTTAAAATTCAAATAATGGGCCCATTTCTCTAAGTCTAGCATTCATCTTAGACAAAAATTCAGAATAATATTTATACTGTAAAATTCTTTGAAATGAAAATTTAAACAAAATATTTTACAAAGAAATCACTAGGACAATTTTGATTTTGTGAAATAATTACATAATAAGGTCCGTGACCCCAATTTTTCTTTTTAGAAAGTTCAATACAGGGGATACCAATGTATAAAATTAATCAAAATTCTCATGGATATAACTTTAATAATTTTTTTAAAAATGCTAATTTTTCTTAACGTTACAACTAAAAGTTCCCTATTTACGGTGAAAGATTGTGAGCTTATATAGTCCGTGACCCCCAATTTTTATTTTATTTTTTGGAAGTTCAATTTTTGAAGATATTTTCTACAAACTGTTAAAAAAATCTGAATCACTTTGCTTAGTCCCCCGAACCACCTCAATGGATGTAAATCCACTCAGTTGTTGGGAAATATATTTTGATTTATTGTTTTCTATCAAAACGGAAACATTCACTTTAGTGCAGTTTTTTTATGATTCATAGTAGATCAACAATCAGATACACGTACGATTTATTCGTTTATTTGTTTTTTTATTTTCTCATTTTTAGGTTGCAAAATAAAACATTTTGTTCTGACTAGCTGTCCAAACTACCGGTCAAGGGTCGTTAATGCAAATTCCTTTTACTGCTTTCTATTTTGTCTTGTTTACCGATTAACTAGGATCAAGGAATACACTTTACTGTCCATTCACGGTATTTCTATAGTCATTGTGTGTAATATTTGCTATTTGTTTTATGATTTGACTTTGTTTTTTTTCTTTTTCTGCCGTTTAACCCTTAATACGAAAGTGTGAAAACTTACTGCACAAAAGAATAACATTAAGGTTTTGTTGAAGGAGTGACAATATGTGCCTTAAAACTACTGCTTGTCTTCAGTGACAATTTTCTACATTTTATAACTTGTCATTGCGTCTCCTCTTAATTCATTTTTACGATAAGGAATAGGCAATTTTACTTTCGATGGGGATCTTTTTCCCCAAAATTTGGTTTACTGTGAGGTAGAAATTGGCAATTCAGTGAGAGATCATTGTGAAGCAGCATGCTGGATTGCATATATAAACAAAATGGAATATGGAATATGGAGTAAATGCACATGAGAAAAAGTCTCTTTAAATACATGATAGAACCAAGCAATGGAAAACACTTTTATTGTTGTTAATCTTGGAGTCAACACAAGGCCTCCACCAACGAGCATTGCTCATACCTCATAGAAAGTCCAAGACGGCACCTATAGTACCGGTTTGCGTGGAATTCATTGTTAGTTGTCGAATACAGCTACATTCACTTCTTTACTGGTAATGGATGCACGATCTTCAACAAACATTAATTGAACTGACAATTGATTTTTCCGGCACATTTTCCCAAAATCTTAGGAAATACCAATTTAAGTTCAAAATATAGGAATGTTTAGTGCTATAAATGATTTTTAGGGTAATACCTAACATCATTCTGTTTGTGTCAATCTACATTAACCTCCTCCAAAATATATTATTATATAACTACATTGTCTTTATAATCCTAAAAGATAGCGCCAGTATATGAACTTGTTACGGACGTGTTTACATTACTAAATAAAAATGACAACAAAAGTCCAAATCGATCAAAGGAAGAGACCAGTAAGGAAAATCCGTATAACATTCGACAGAATCAGGGAAACACAATCCAACATAGAACATTATTTGGCAAGCCGTCATATTCCCGACTTGGAACGAGCATTTTATAAATAAAATGGAGGGTTAAACCAGGTTTAATGATGCATCAACTTCCGCTTATATGACAACTTACTATAGCATGTTTGTTGTATAGATTCTGTGTGCCCAGATTGTGTTAAATGTCAAAGCCATAATATTGTCAGGGGACACTACACTATTTCAATACGCCAATGTTTGACAGTACTATAAAAATAGTGCCTTTTAATTTGTGGTGACTTATGTTATAATCAGCAAGATCATAGAATATTTCTAGGTGAATGACGGAGAGCAAAGGACAGTTGAAAAACATGATTAAGTTGCGTAACAAGCTAGAACGGATCAAATGAAATACGACCAAATATCGAAAATTTTCTGTTGCGCCTATGTACAAAATTAATTGGAACGTTTCAATTCAATTTTATTTTCTTATTTGACATACAACATATGGTTTAAATGTATTTATTTTATCGTGTTGGTGATCTGTTAACGGATTAACAAGTTCCCGCAACTGGGAAAATTCATTTCTATATTATGTGAATTTTTGAAATCCCGGAATTTAACATACGAGTCAACGGGAGGCCGAATTAGTGATGTGCCTCCTGTCAAAACCTAGAATTTTTCTCACATAGGTAAAATGTCTTTGTCGCTCGGGGCACAAATCACACTAAAGTGGCAAAAGAGAAACATCAAGGAAGAAGCCAAAACTTAAACAAAACCATCTTCAATAAAATTAGAAATAGGAACTGAAAATTTATCAATCAAATCTGGATATCGTCCAATAAATTTCTTCAGATTATTTAACATTGAATCTGCTCATCACAACTTATTGGACTTGACTTGTTTCTTTTAATGAGTTTAACTTTGAACATATCATTTCTCACAAGATGTCTAATGCATGCATAACAGGACACAGTTACCCCGAAGACGCATTTAAACTCGCTCCTGAAAGAGTTCATGTGAACATGTCTATGTTGTGTCTCCACACCGTACCTGTTAAACGAATTTACAGACTTGAACATCGGTATACTGCGCTTCCTAACATATTAGTAATATAAGCTTAGAAACGAATTTACTTTATAGCGTATTGAATCTCGAAATACCGAAGTTACTGTGAGCTGGAGCCGAAGTTTCTACATATGCGCATTTCAACAACTTACGTCACTTCAATGCAGATCAAATAAAAACATCTGGAAACCCATAAACCGAAATATGCGTAAAAGCTGATAGAGAACAAATTACCAATGGATCTAACAAGAAAAGTCAAAATAAGGACAGAGCTATGCAAGAGCGATATACTCCTTAGTTTTTAACTAAATTCTCTTAAATTTAGATAATGCAAGTTTTCAAACAAAATCGGCTTTCGGGGCAGCACCGAAGTACGGGCTACTGGGTTGGTGAATACCCTCGAGGACTAGCAGTCCACCAACAGAGGCATCTAATAAATATTTATTGTAATTTTTATTTTGTACATTTTTATGAAAGTTATATTTGTAGGAATCAAGATAAAGCAGATATACCGAGGACTCGCACAAGGTATGGCCATCTTAGATCTTTAACAGAAATTCAACGGATAAATCTAAAAGATATATCAGAAAATTACAGTTTTAAAACGGTTGTTATATAATGTTTGTAGATGAAACATGGCATTTTAAGAACGCCTTTACATAGAGCTCCCTAAAGCATCAGATGTTTTGGTAAATATTGCTTACCTTCAATAAAAAATTATTGTACAGTTTAATTATATATATTGAGTAAAAATTGACACCTAGGAAGTCATTTCTAACAATAGATAACAAAAAAAAAACAACACATAATAACTCACTAGAAAGAGATAATGTGCTAAAATCGAATCGGCAACGAATAGGTAAAAGGGTTCCAGCTTAGCATGGAGACGTTTGCATATGTGCTTACGTGGTGATTTCCCATCTAGGAACGAACCCATTTCTAACGCTATATAACAAAAATAAAAGCACATAACAACTCACAAGAGAGAGATAACATGCAAAAATCGAATAGGCTTCGAATACGTTACAGGGTTTCAGCGTAGCATGGAGACTTATGCATGTGTGCTTATGTGGTGATTTCACATCTAGGAACTCATTCCTAACACTATATAACAAAAACAAAACATATTAACTCACTAGAAAGAGATCAGGTACGAAAATCCAATAGGCAACGAATAGGTATCAGGGTTCCAGCAGAACATGAGGACGTATGCATGTGTGCTAATGTGGTGATTTCACATCTAGAAATCATTCCTAACACTAGATAACAAAAAACACAGAATAACTCAATAGAAAGAAATAATATGCGAAAACCGAATAGGCAACGAATTGTTAACAGGGTTCCAGCTGAGCATTAACACGTATGCTTGTGTGCTGATTTGGTGATTTCACATGTAGGAACTCATTTCTAACACTAGATAACAAAAACAGCACATAACAACTCACAAGAAAGGGATAACGTGCAAAAATCGAATTGGCAACGAATAGGTGTCAGGGTTCCAGCAGATCATGAAGACGTATGCAAATGTGTGCTCATCTGGTGATTTTACATCTAAGAATTCATTCCTAACACTAGATAACAAAAAAAAACAACAAAAAAAAAAAAAAAACACAAAACAACACATAATAACTCACTAGAAAGAGATAACTTGAACTTATTGAACTTGCTATGAGGTATGAGTAATGCGCATTGCTGAAGGCCTCAAGGTGACTTCAAGATGAAGAACAACAATAAAAGCGTTGTTCCATTGCTTGGTTTTACCATGTATTCATAGAGATTTTGTCTCATTTGCATTTACTCCATATCCCTTCATTGTTAATAATGTGCGAAAATCGAATAGGCAACGAATGGGTAACAGGGTTCCAGCTGAGCATTGAGACTTATGCATGTGTGCTAATATGATGATTTCACATCTAGGAACTCATTCCTAACACTAGATAACAAAATACAACACATAACCACTCACAAGAAAGAGATAATTTGCGGAAATTGAATAGGCAAATAGGCAACGAATACGTAACAGGGTTCCAGATGAGCATGGAGACGTATGCATGTGAGCTTATGTATTGATTTCAGATCTAGGAACTCGTTCCCAATACTAGATAGCAAAACAAACACATTAACTGACTAGAAAGAAATAATGTGCGAACTTCGAACAGGCAACGAATAGGTTGCAGGGTTCCAGCTGAGCATTAAGACGTATGCTTGTTGCTGATGTGGTGATTCACATATAGGAACTCATTTCTAACACTAGATAACAAAAAACAGCACATAACAACTCATAAGAAAGAGATAACGTGCGAAAATCAAATAGGCAACGAATAGGTAACAGGGTTCCAGCTGAGCATGGAGATGTATGAATGTGTGCTCATCTGGTGATTTCACATCAAGGGCCTCATTGCTAACACTAGATCACAAAAAACAACACCTAATAACTCACAAGAAAGAGATAATGTGCGAAAATCGAATAGGCAACGAATATGTAACAGAGTTCCAGCTTAGCATTGAGACGTATGCATGTGTGCTTATGTGGTGATTTCACGTCTAGGAACTCCTTCCTAACACTAGATAACAAAAAACAACACATAATAACTCACTGGAAAGAGATAATGTGCGAAATCGAAAAGCCAACGAAAAGGTAACAGGGTTCCAGCTGAGTATTGAGAAGTATGCTTGGGTGCTAATTTGGTGATTTCACATCCAGGAAGTAATTTCTAACACTAGATAACAAAGAAAAGCACATAACAACTCACAAGAAAGGGATAACGTGCGAAAATCGAAAAGGCATTGAATAAGTAACAGGGTTCCAGCGAAGCATGGAGACTTATGCATGTGTGCTCATGTCGTGATTTCACATCTAAGAACTCATTCCTATCACTATGTAACAAAAAACAACACATAATAACTCACTAGAAAGAGAAAATGTGCGAAAATCGAATAGACAACGAATAGGTAACAGGGTTCCAGCAGAACATGGAGACGTATGCTTGTGTGCTGATGGGGATTTCACATCTAGGATTCATTTCATGCAGTGTCTAGTGTTAGGAATGAGCCCCTAGATGTGAAATCGCCACATTAAAACGCGTCTCCATGCTCCTGTGGAACCCTGTTGCCTCTTTGTTGCCTATTCGAATTTCGCAAGTTGTCTCTTTGTAGTAATTTAATATGTGTTGTTTTTTGTTATCTAGTGTTAGGATTGATTTCCAAGATGTGCAATCACCACATTAGCACACATGCATACGTCTCCAAATTCCGATGAAACCATGTAACCTATTCGTCGCCTATTCGATTTTCGCACGTTATCATTTTTCTGATGTAAAATCATTGCATTAGCACACATGCATACGTCTTAATGCTTACCTGGAACCCTGTTACCTATTCGTTGCCTATTGGATAGTCGCACATTATCTCTTTCTAGTGAGTTATTAAGTGTTGTTTTTTATTTTTATATTTTTTTCTTGTTATCTAGCGTTAGGAATGAGTTCCTAGAAAGAGAGAACGTGCGAAAATCAAGAAGGCAACGAATAGGTAAAAGGGGTTCCAGCGGAGCATGGAGACGTATCCATGTGTGCTTATGTGGTGATTTCTTATATACAGTAGGGTGCAGACATAACGTCTCGCCAAGTTAACTTGAACCAGTCATAAAAGCTCTTCTTAGTTAACTTAGGACCGTTTTCAAGTTAACTTAGACCAGTCATAGAGCAGTCATAAAAGCTACTCCAAGTTAACTTTAGAACTGTTCAAGAGCCCTGACTGCTCTGACCTGTTCTGGTCATAGAATCCTGACTGCTTTGACCTGTTCTGGTCGTAGAGCCCTGACTGCTCTGACCTGTTCTGGTCATAGAGCCCTGACCGCTCTAACCAGTCATAGAATCCTGACTGCTCTGACCTGTCATAGAGCCCTGACTGCTTTAATGTTACAGCAATGAAAACATTCAACATTCCAAAATTAGCGCTCATCGTGTGCATCGTCGTGTAAAGCGTGTGTGTGTATCGTGTAACGTTCTCCGTTCATTTTTCATTTGAGTGTGTCGTGTATGTTACGTGCGTTCACTACTTTCATTCAAAGGACCACATTTTATAGATATATTTTCCCGTTTTCTTTGCCTAGAAAAATTATTCATTTTCATGAAAATTTCGAACAAATAAATTATTCGTTTCCGCGACAAGTAGGGTTAAAATATATTTCATATTATAACGGTGTCTGCAATACTAAAACTTTATAGATTTTAACCATAAATACAAAAGATAGGGAGCTTTTTCTCTATTTAAAGGGGAAGTTCAGTCAAAAATCAAAATTTGATATTCTGTTATTTACATGTCAAACATCGATGATACATCGACAAAAACATTAAATCTTTATCTATAAAGTCAAAAAACGAACTTAGAAATGTCAAGAAACTACTACTGGGGGTCCGCCATGTATACATAGGTGGCGACACAATCGATATCACAACATCTAATTACCGCTGTACATGTATACAGCGGAAAAGTGACACATACAATTATTATAAAAATAACATTGTGTTACCATGCGGAATTTATAATTACACTTTCGAATTACAGTTTCGTTGTACTGGTCAGGTTTTCTGATTTTTCAAAAATCACCTACCTGTATGATAATTTAAAATCAACGGAATATTTGCTTATTTTTTAGCATCTGAATAGGTGATCGTTTTATCATTTTCGTTCTCATATTAATAAGAACATAAAAATACTGAAAATAATCTCGTGATATCTGCTTTTAGTTTTTATACGACCGCAAAAAAATTTTGTGGTCGTATAATGGTATGGCGCTGTCGTCGTCGTCGTTGTCGTCGTTGTCGTCGTCGGCGTCGTTGTCTGTAGACACTTTAAGTTTTGGCCAATAACTCAAGTTGATCAATCCTTATGAAATTTTAACACAACGTTCCTTGGCACAAAAGGAAGGTGTGGATTGGTTTTGGTTGTTATGGCCCCTCCCGTTTTTAAAATAGGGGCCAAAAAGGGCAAAATTGGGTGTTTTCACCTATTTAGCCGTAGAATTTTTATTAATTATTGGATTTTGATGGGGTTTCTTTTAGGGTGCTCCTGAGATGATTTCCAATCAGTAGTATGTCAACGGATTTCACGTCACATGTACCGTTCATGAGATAAATGGGGTCCATTTTTTGAAATTATGGATTTCCTTTGTTTGGGTTCTAGTGCTGCTGATGAGGAATAAATTTCCGAAATGGCCATACAGCTCATTAAAATCATTGCAGTTGGAGTTAACATATGTGTTATGGTCTCATGTTCATTTACTCCATATCCTTCGTAAAATATCCAAAAGGGGCGAAGTTTAAAAATTTTATTTTTTTATTTTTAGTCCGATTTTGGTGCCGTTTTTTTGCAATAGATTCCTTATGAAAAATAAATAGGCTCTGCAGCATCAGATTTTTGATAATTTGTTTCCTTTCCGAGTTATGAGGGTCCAAACGGGGCAAAAATTGCAAACCAGCAGATTACATAAAATTTTTTATTTTTCATCGGATTTCGTTGGGATTTTTTTCTTTGGATTCCTCTTGATGTTAGCTTTCAGTAGTATGTTAATGGATTTGGCGTAGCTCTTACCGTTTCCGAGCTATGAGGGGCCGAAGGGGCCAAAATCGTAAATTTACAGAAAACCTAACATTTTTATTTTTCATCAGATTTTGATGGGATTTTTTTTTTTGAATTCCTCTTGATATAAGCTTTCAGTGTAATGTCAAAGGATTTTTCGCAGCTCTTACCGTTTCCGAGCTACAAGGGGTCAAAGGGGCCAGAATTGCAAATTTTCGAAATATGTGAAATCTTTATTTTTCATCGGATTTCAGCGGGTATTTTTTCCTTTAAATTCCTCATGATATAAGCTTTCAGTACTATGTCAATGGATTTTGCGTAGCTCTAACGGTTTTGGAGCTATAAGTGGTCAAAGGGACCAAAATTGCAAATTTTCAAAATATGTGAAATCTTTATTTTTCATTGGATTTCAATAGGATTTTTTTCTTTGGATTCCTCTTGATGTAAGCTGTCGGTAGTATGTCAGTGGATTTTGCATAGCTATTACCGTTTTCGAGCTACAAGGAGTCAAAGGGACCAAAACTGTAATTTTTCCAAATATTTGAAATCTTTATTATTCATCGGATTTCGATCAGCTTTTACTGTTTCCGAGCTAAAGGGGCCAAAATTGCAACTTATTCAAGCTCTTTATTTGGTCAATTTAATTACTGTATCAAGCTCTTTAAGGTGTCCTAATTCATTTTGAATTACACTTGTTCAAATTTCAGTATTCGACATGCTGCGGTCGTATCATGCTGCGCTCGGCGTAGCCCTTTATTTTTCTTTATTTTCATCATTTTTATGAAATTAATCTAGTTTCCCTAAACAAAAAAGAATAACTAAATCGTGCAAGCAGAATAATATTTATGATAATGTATTTCTTAACCATCTCCGTTACCGTAATTTCCGAGAGATGTGAATAGGTATATATATTTTTTAATTTGTGTGATACCTGCATGAGGTGATTGTATATTGTAACAGTCGTAAAACATTCTGTCTGTGTATATTTCACTGTCGTCTCAATATACGCACGTGTCCGGCACTCTCCCCGGGACAGAGCTGTCGGCTTACACAAATTACAAAATTACGCCTTACTATATATGTATTTTATCAGTTTGGGGTGATCAAATAGGTATGAAAATAAAATATAAAGAATTCCCCACTTGAAATTTTTATCCGGGTACAATTTCAAAATTCAAATTCAAGATTTCATCTCAGTAACTATACGGAATAAAGAGGATATTAAGAGAATATACAAGGAACAAACTGACACATTTTGTTCAACAAAACAAGGAATTTATCCTACTTTCTTGGATCTATACTGTCCATTGAAGCTAAAATTTAATCTACATTTAACTAGTCCCAGATTGAAATTGTGTTTATTGATAATAAAGATATATGTATTCGGGTTAATAAATTGACTTTTTTTATTCCATTTATGTTTAAAAATTCTGTTTCTTGACTATGTGTCAGTCTTATCAGAAGCAGAGACATATGAAACTATTTCACAGTAGGTAACGTCGTCCTGCGAGGACATGATCTTCTACGATAAATTGTCCTGCTCTTCTCCGATTGTCCCGGATTCAGAACGAATAATATTGAAAAAATGTAAACATGCAGACGCTTTCGTCATAGTTCTTAAGATAGGTTGCTTTCCTTAACTTTGAATAGTAAATCTTAGAAAGTTATCATATATCACACTGCACGCTTTTAATCTCTCAAATTCATGAACGCGTATTTGAAATATAAACAAAATTCCAATTTCATTAAAATTACAGTTTTCTTTATAATCAAAGCATAAATTTTCATATAAAACCACTCACATTATCGACACTTCAAATACATCGAAATCCGACAAGAGAACAACGACATGAATTGTTCTGGAAGACCGTAATTCCTGATTTTCAATTTTAATGTGTCCTGACTTTTACCCGAATTGACCTGGCTTTTATGCGATTAGTCCCGGAATTTAAACGATGCCAATTAGATCAAATTATAAAGTTATTCGTGTTTATTGCATCCAACTTTGAAGAAAATTATGAATTTAGAGGCAAAACAGTTATAGACCTATCAATAACCTATAAATCGAAATTAATTGTTGTGAATAAAAAATGGCAAGTGAACGTTTAGTGACTTTTTTTGCACGATGTGTGATCGAATTCGGCAAAAATGTTCTGAGCTGTGGAATATTTACTTATTTATTGATAAATGTTATGAATGTCACGGATATGAAATGATGAGAAAGGATACTTCTGCTTAAAACATCTATTTCAAGTCGGTACATAGTTCCGAAGACATTTTCGAGAAAGTGTATCAGACACTAGATGCACATATTTAATTATTCTATGCTAGATGTGACAAAGGCCTATCATACCATTACTTGAATAAAACATTTTGGCGTCTTTCGATTTCCCTTCATCGATATTGTTAAGGTCAACGAAGTGACAAAATTTTTTGCTGGAGCTAAACTGAAGTAAAAGTTAACACCCCAAGGACATTAAACAGATCTGTGGTAGTTAAAAAGATAATATACAGAGATTCGGACATAGTATGTCGTTATAACGACATAATTTCTCTTGATAACGACAAAGTTTCTTGTTATAACGACATACTATCTCGTTATAACGACATACTATCTCGTTATGACGACATGAGATCTCATTATAACGACTTAGTATCTCGTTTTAGCGACATAGTTTCTCGTTATAACGACATAGCATCTTGTTATAACGACATAGTTACTCGCTATAATGACATAGCATCTCGGTATAACGACATAGTATCTCGTTATAAGGACTAGTATCTCGTTAAAACGAGATAGTTTCTCGTTAAAACGACATAGTATCTCGTTATAACGACTAGTACCTTGTTAAAACGAGATAGTTTCTCGGTATAACGACATAAGATCTGGTTATAATGACGTAAGATCTCGTTATAGCGACATAAGATCTCGTTATAACGACTTACTATCTCGTTATAATGAGAAAGTTTCTCGTTATAACGACATAGTTTCTCGTTATAACGAGACAGTTTCTCGTTATAACGAGACAGTATCTTGTTATAACGACATAGTATCTCGTTAAAACGACATAGCATCTCGATATAACGACATAGTATCTCATTATAACGAGATAGTATCTCGTTATAACGACACAGATAAAAAAATAATTGGATGGAATAAAAAAGATAACAGAAAACACCTACAATGGCCGAAAAACATAGCCACATGCCAGAAAGTAAATAGGAACTGCACAAGAAAAAAAACCACAATAAAAATACAAAAGACAAACATAAACAACGATAGGAACTCGGGACAGCCGGACTTGGTACCGGCACTAGCAAAAGCCAGCGGTAGGGTTAAACCGGTTTATGGGTACCCAAACCTCCCCTTTCTCTGTCCCGTTTCCCTATCGTAGAATAAACATACGAATAAAACCCATACAGGTAGACTACTAACTCCATGACCACAATCTAGAAAAGAAAAATGGGGGACAAAACGTAATTTTGAAAGATGGGTCAAAGAGTGCTCGCCGCTAAACTGCCGGCTAGCTCGAGGAGCCTAGTCCGCTGGTAAAACACTGTCGCACTACGGAAGGAAAATCAAATTCAAAACTCCCAATGGGTTTGGTAAAGAATCGTCATGTATTTCAGTAGACATCGGCAGTATCAGTGAGAGGCCAATATGTGTGTAAAATCCTCAGGTCACTGGATCCCAAAGCTAATTTAACGGACACGTGCAGAATATCCTGTCGATATCCCCTATTGCGTAAAGAATGTAAGTTACGTCCCAGTTTTTCTGGATTTTTAATCAGTTTCTGGCATTTTTTAACAACATTTCCGTAAAATCGAGGATGGGAAATGCCCTTAGAAATAAGCTGTTTGCGAGTGACATTATATTTAGAAGTCAGATGTTCATATCTTCGATAAAACTTTTTAAATGTATTTAACAATTTATGAAATCTGTAACCTTGCTGCAAAAGTTTTGAAGTAATAGTAAGGTTACGTTCATTGAAGTCGTCAAGAGTAGAACAAACGCGTGCGAATCGTACCAGTTGAGAAATATAAACTCCGTAGGATGGGGCTAGAGGAACGTCGCCGTCAAGAAAAGGGAAATTAGTAATACTGAAATCAAAATCATCCCTTTTATCGTAAATTTTAGTTTTTATTTTACCAGAGTCAACGATGATAGTTAGATCCAGAAAAGGGCAATTCTTAGAATCATTATTAGCTTTATTAAGTTTCAGTTGTTGTGGGTAAATGATGTCGACATAATCTAAAAACTGGGGATTGTCAATAGTAAGGATATCGTCAATATACCTGCTGTTATCGTTGAAAATTGAAATAAGTTGATCACTGTTTTGTATGGTCCCATTTTGTAATTTTTTTCATGAAGTCACATATTTTGCACTATTTTGTTTAAGTTAGCGATTAAAAGTGAGAGATTTTTTCATTTTAGTGAAACATTGACACGCCAAGTAGAGCAAGACTATAATCGAAATGGCATTGAATATGAGCTATTGACAGTTTGTCTTGTTTCTTTTGACAAGCAGTGCGCTTTTTTAGAAATAAAACTGATTCAATAAATCTGTCCCCACCGTTAGTTGTATATATTTTGTCAGCTTCTGTGTCAAAGAAAACACAGTGTCATCAGATGTGGACGGAAACAGACATAATTTTGTGTGCATTCATACATAATATAGAAATTACCCAAATATTATAATGTACCATTTTGTCATCTTTTTACAAAGGAACTGCCAGTTAGTGATATAGAAGCAAACAATGAGTTAGTCACAACATCACTGCATTTGATTGGTCGACCCTAGGAACAACAATGCCCAACAAAAAATGTATGTCCACGACTTGAATAGTTAAGATCTGTCCTATGTAAACCTTTTGTCGTTGTTAGGGAATGTCTGTTACAACGGTTTTCCGTCATTTAATTGAAAGTGTAAAATCTGGTCATAACGGATGTCCTTTTTCTTTAAGAGCAATAAACACGACACAACAACTGTTTTATAAACAGTTGTCAAAATATTCATTATGAACCAACAGATAACATTTGAATCATCCTTTAACTTGTGAATAGATAAAACAAACTTAGAATTGTGTTCATACTCGCGATAAATAATATTTCGATGTACATATTTTCCCGTTAATACGAGTCTCGTTTTATCGCAGACAACAAGTTAGTCTGGCTGTTTGAAATGTGGTATTAATGGTAAACAGGGAAGCAGGATTTAGAAATAGGGATGGTTTATCACTGATGGTAGCGATAAACGAATTTGAAGTATTAACTATAGTAAGGGACCAACCATTTAACCTGAAGGGGGGGTTATGTTTTTTTTTTCTGGACAGAAAATTTTTTTCGCGCTTCGCGCGAAACAAATTATTTATTTTTTTGCACAAGTATTAACAAAATATTTTTTTTCAAAATTAACATTATTTTTTTGGGCAGAAAGCCTCATTAAGAAAATTTTTTTTCATCATTTTGGCAGCCAAAATATTTTTTTCACACAAAATCAGATCCAAAATATTTTTTTAGAAAAAAACCATAGCCCCCCTTCAAGTTAAATGGTCGGTCCCTAAGGGTTGGTTAGTTATGTGTACGCATAGTAGGGTTTCTTATCTGACACTCGATTTTTAAGCATTGATTGGTTGATTGTAGCTTGCGCCTCTGGTCAATGTGACTTACCTCGGATCTATAACTATGCTTATATGAAATACATTACCTAATGATACTATATTATATGCATTATATTGACTAGGTATTATGCTGGACAATCAATAAACTATATTTATCGGTAATTTGTATGAATTTCCTTTGATCTCACGAAGCAAATATTTTCAGTATTTGCTACTGCCCGAATACGAAAAAATATTGGCAAAAAGTATCTTTGGCCACGCCTACTTTGTCAATCAGAATCAATAAAACAAAGAAATGTACATCTTACGTTTACCGGATCGTTCAAATTCTTTTACTAATCAATACTATTCAATTTCACGATTTGTTGAAAATTAACATTTATTTAAAAATGTTTTATTAAATGATTTAGTTAATTACCGATAAAAAGAATAATAGAAGTTTTGTTTTTGATACAAGAAATATTGGCTCTAATAATGGACTCGCCCACATGGGGCTCGTCCAATATTGTTCGCCAATGTTTCTTGCATAACAAACAAAACTTACATTATTCTAAATTTCTTGGATAAATATTTTAACACATTTGTTACTTATTGGAGCACATTCATAAATAAGATAATTCCTTATGTAGGAATTTTTCCCTTTCATTTCCTAGAATGGAAAATCCGGATGAAAACTACAAATGCAGACAGGAAGATAATTATGCGATACATGAACAATATAAATCCAAATTATGTGTCTACTCAGCTTATTTTACCTCGTTGCGACAGTTAATTTTGAAAATAATCCTTAATTTTCAATTTCATCTACTAGTATCATTTTTTGCTTACAAAATTCATGATTATCCTGTAATTAAAGCTGCGGTTTAATTGAAATATCTATCGTATAAATTCACAGACACATCGTATAAAATCTGGGACATCAGTAGTGGACACTCGTGTGAATGCCAGGACAACACGGAACTCCAAATGTGCTGGTTTCTACTTAATATCAGTAACACAAATCAGGACTATAAAATTTTAATAAAAATTGCAAAATATGATAGAGAATAACAACACAAAGGAGTATTTTCCGCTTGTAAAATTGGGTCGAATCCATGACAATCGTATAAAATCATTTTGGGAAAATCGTAGAAAATCATGTCCTCGCAGGACGACGTTATCTACTGTGTATTTTATATGTCTCTGTCAGAAGTAAGGGGACATTGTGTAAGCAAGTACTAGTGCATACCTTCCATTTCATTATGTTGGTGATATACTAGTGTACTTTATTTCGTAACATACTCGCGGCTTAAATAATGTATTCCGGAAAGATTATTTGTCGTGAAATAAATAGACTGCTACACTCTTGCCTAATATAGGTTAAACAATGCTTGATGTATTCTCGATGCATTTGAAAGCGGATAGAACAGAAAATATGATACTACATGAATGTCGGATCTCAAGCTTACAGCCGAGACTTGAGCGCAAAGGTTTTTAATTACAAAAGCTGATATACTGATCGGAAATCGGCAAAATTTTCGCATTATTTTTCTGTGAAATACATAATTATACAGTATAAATGAATAATAAATTAACGTTGTTAAATTCATATTAGTTTGGTTTTACTTTTCAAAAACACCCTTTTCAGACTATAATGCAAACAAAGCACCGTTTATGATAATAACACCTTTTGCTTCTATAACTTGTAAATATCTTAAAGCCACGTGCGGTAAATTTTATGATTACCTTTAATACGTGTACAGGCGTGTGCCACACCTAGCGAAGGTGAGGTAAAGTTTTGGTGAGAATAAACAAACCACAATAAACATCGTTACCAGGTGACTAAGGATTATGTTGTACATGAAGTGTACTGTACAAAAGTTCAGCGATTGAAAAAAAAAATTAACTGAAAAATATTTAAAAAAAAAATAAAAAAAAAGACACGTGTGTGGCAAATATGTCTCTAATTTTTTTTAAAGATTTCTTGGTTTGTTATTTGTTTACTTATTACTTGTAGTAAACGTTTTTTATTTATAAGACTGAAGAATTTTTCCTTTTCATACACGTTTTGATCCATAATATGATTGCGTACATAGCAGTTAGTGGAAATATGAGGTCACGTGCATGCCTAAGTGCATAAGGAGCCTAGCTCGTAAGTCTCATCAGAATACGTGTTGAGTCGGGACAATATGAAGAAGTTCCATATTAGTAAAAAAGCACAAGACACATAATCCTAATCACGCACATCAGCATAATAAAAACTCCGGTTTTTTTAACCTCGCTGACTAGGACAGTATCTTTTGTATGAAAAAAAGGATCTTCATGAACTTTCAAACAGAAAAAAAGAACAAACATGGAGACCTCTATGTTTGTTGTCGAACATTGAAGCTTCTTGGGTTAAGGCCAACCGCCTTCTTGTCGGGAACGACAAACTCGCACCGTACAGCAAGCGTTGTGTATTTAGCCATTTAGTATTTTTGTTTTGTTTTGAAGTCTGGTATATTTGAGCATATTCACTGGTTTGAATGGGTCAATAGTAAAAAAATGTATTATGAGTTCAATATCCAAAGTTGTAATGTTGTCGAGATAAATTGACTAAATTTGTACACTCTCGGACATCAACACATACTGAATATTATTATAATTCCTTGCTGATTATTAAACATATAAGTCCATCCTATATGCAGCCCATAAAACGCTCAAAATGCCTTTTGTAATGTAGTTTGTATTTGA
>MJUU01059269.1:26766-46105 GCA_002080025.1 Modiolus philippinarum | reverse complement strand
GCGTAGAGAGTTTTTAAGCATGTTTGGTAGGGTCATTAACAATAAAAGTGCATTTCTTAGAGAAGCATATAGAAGGTTGACTGGTGACTATTCAGCAAGCATAAACTCTTCTCAGTCAGACATTGACACACGTGTTTCTGAAATCCTGGACAATGAAGATGTTGATCTTGTTTGTGACTTAAGATGTAATAATGCAGGACAGCCTGAGAAATATTCTGTTTTTTTGCAAGAGTGTCAGAAGTATATTGACGAGAAGATTGAAACTGCTGTTGATGACAGGCGGCATGAAACAGTTGATAAAGGGGATGTAATAACACACCTCGCTGATGCCTTCTCTGTAAAGGACTTGTACGAACAAATAAAATCAAGAGTTCCTGAAAATACACCAATTCCCTCTGTTCAGTGGCTTATATTTCAATTTTGGCCCCGACGGGCACATTTTCAATCTTCTAGTCAATATACTGGTAAGCTAAAAATAAAATTTATGATTCAAAGTAGGCAGTATCGCAAAGTACACATTGACATGCACTATGCCTCTGCTATATTTAGATATATGAAAGAGTTTTCTATTATATTTAGGGATAGCACAAACTTTGTTTGTATGGATGACAAACATAAGTTAAAAGCGGGTGAACCAGGTTATCCAGTTGCTGCTGTAGAACGGGGGAAACAGGTGCTTGTTGCCATTGGGAAGAGGTTTGAGGTTGGAGACCATGATTTCACTAAATTTTCAGTTACTCCCAGTGTTGTGTTAATATCTAAAATTTCCCCAGAAATAGAGGAAACATTTTATGGGGGTCAAGTATATGTTGGTTTGAAAGAGAGTGTTTTTCAGCCATCTTCCCCATGGCGGCATGCAGCTGAACTTTATAAGGTACTCAAAGCTGAGAGTAATGATGTAAAACCAATTTTATCTATATATACTGATGGTGGTCCAGACCATCGATTGACATACATGTCAGTCCAGCTTTCCTTGATATGTTTATTTCTTTCATTAGATTTAGATATGGTGTGTGTTACTCGAACCCCCCACAAAATAGCTGGAAAAACCCGGCCGAAAGAATTATGGCTATTCTTAATATTGGGTAGCAGTCTGTTGGGTTAATGCGGGAAAAGACCGATAACTATGAAAAACAACTTCAGTCTGCTAACTCAATGAATGAAATAAGGGCTTTGGTAGAAAAATTTCCAACATTTGAAGATGAAGTTCAAAATTCGATAGAGCCAGTTAAAATTTTGTTGTCGTCTGTTACCCAAAGGTTAAAATGGAAAGATCAAAATCTTAAAGTCTATACCCCCGCAACCGAAGGGGAAATTTTTGATCTCAGGCGAGTTATTTTGAGTATTGACCCAACAATCAAAGTAACTGATACTTGTCAAAAAGATTTTAAAAACAAACCTTTGATGAACAAGTTTTTGGAAACCCATTGTTTATGCAGGCACTATTTCTTTTGTGTAAAAAAGTATGGTAAGACAACATGCAAAATTTGTAATAAACCAAGACTGTCTGATAATGAATTTGAAAATCTTAATTTTCTTCCGGACCCTGAGCCAGAAAATGCTGAAAAGTATAAGTCATTTGATAACTTGTATGGTAAAAGTACGTCTGAAAAGTTCATACCGTCTTTAGTCACAAAACCAAGTGTTGCTCATGGCATGCCATTCTCCCCCTCCTCTCAATATGCTAAAAATGTGGAAATGGTAGTTATTTGTGGGGAATGTGATAAATCGAGGGTTCTGTACTCTAAAACTGTTGTAAGGAGGGAAAAGAGAACAGCTCTTTTGAACTCTCTAACCGATGTTGAGTATACATGTGGCTTTTCATTTGATGAACTGGAACTACCAGAAAATCATGTTTTAAAGTCTGTTTATGTAAAAAAAAAATCTAACATGCAATTGTCCCATTGAAATTACTTACTTTTCAGCAGGGTTTGATGATATTTGTTACTATTGTGGTTCTGATGATATAGAAATTGAAGCTGGTGACATTGATGAAAGCAAAAAGTTCTATCAACTGTGTGATATGTGTAAACAGGGTGGAAAAAAAACTTGTTGCTAAAAGAGCCAGAAAATAAAGTAAATGTGTATCTATGAAATAAAAGATTTATTTAGAATCGTTCTGACTTATTCTTCTTGCTTATATTCACAGAATATGTTGATTTATTATCATTTCATACATTTTTGACATGAAAAGAATTTTCATGCAAAAGAATAAAGACTTTTGAGCTTGAATAATTTGGATATCTATATGTGTACAAAAAATAGATGTTGAACATTGTCTCTTAATTGTTTTATTTAATTATATGACATGAAAAGTCTTCATGCATTAAAATAAAATATTTTTGAACTTAAATTGTGTTTATTCATTCAATATAGAGTTAAGAATCAAATGCTGTCCTATATGCTATGAATTATTTGATTTGATTTTACACTTGAAGAAAAATAAAAATTAAAAAATAAAATCCTCCTACCCTTCCCATTTTTTTTTGTACCTGGTGGATGAGAATCTACAAATTAACTTGATGTGGCCTAATCTTTTTAGAAAAAACGAGGTGCCAAGCAGTGTTCAAGCAGCTCCCCAATGTAATACGAATTGGAACAATTTTGACATGGCCATTAAATCTCTGCGAACATAAGACTCAGATCGATTGTTAATTGTAATGGCTTCCCTGTCATATCCTGCCCAAAAAGTCCCAAGTTTCCTCGTCCGGTTCTTTATTCCAATTGATTACTGTTCATCGTCTTCATAATCTTCTTGAGTCTGAAATCAAACATTCAAATGGTAAGAAAATGCACTATATATATGACACCAGAGTTCATATAAGTCGGAGAAGGAATTGTTTCTATCTTTGATTAGCAAAGTTTTGTTTTTCCAACACATTCTCGACTGGATTCAGAACGGGATTATAAGTCAAATTTCTTGAAAATTGTGGACCGTTTTCTCTATTATGCGGCTGTTTTGTCATATGTACATTTACTGTATACGTATGCTTCCGTTCTGTACTTAGATTTGTCATGGTTTTCCTTCCTGGCATTGGTTTATAAAGTTGGATGGATGTTTTCTCTTCACCTTGAGTGTTTGCATTTCTGTCTTGTAATAGTTTTGGATTTTTAAATCAAGATAACTTCTAGGTACGACATTTATCTCTATTTCCATTGTAAGTACATTGTGATGTGCGTTGTCCTTTTGAGTAGTTTCGTAACCTCCATGTTCTTTTAAGCCACAACTTTTAAGTTCAGTTTATTTTTTTTTTGTTTCTACATGTCCCTCTTTTCTCTCAAACGTTCGAACGTCCTTCTTTTGCTTCCTGTTTAACTCTTTCTTTATGTCCATGCATGAAAATATACATGTGGCAATCGGTTTTTTTGGTTATTATTCCCGCACTTTCTGAAGAAAGTTCGGGGAATTGTTTTCGTGTCCGTCTGCCTTTCTGTCCGTCTGTCCAAAACGATGACCCGAACTACTCCTATATTTTTGGAATTAGGGTTTCAATTTTGTTATAGAATTGTTGTACATATGCTGCAGATGCGCAATAAGCTTTCAAATTTTTGAAATCGGTGTTAATGCAAACAAGAGTCCCCAAGATGTCAATTTGGCACATGTTGCATGTGACCCGAACTCCAACGGATTAAATTTTGTTGTAGAATTGTTGCACATAGTTGCAGATGCGCAATAAACTTTCGGATTTTTTTATCTTTATCCTGGTGCAAACAAAAGACCCTAAAGTGTCAATTTTGACATTTGGCATGTGACGCAAACTCCTCCTACATTCTTGAATTAAGGGATTTAATCTTTATGAAGAATTGTTGCATATAGTCTGTAGATTTGCGATAAGCTTTTGGAATTTTAGTTCCGGTTCCAACTTTGGTAAATTTCCTGAAATTGTCAAAGACGCATATTTTGAAATTTTGACATATTATCTTATTTGGTAAAAAACAAAATTCTGAAAACTTTAATTTAGGACAAAAATTTTCATCAATTGGATTTAAAAATATTTGATTCCAATTTTTTCTAATTTCCTAAAAGTCTCAAAGACCACTTATTTTTTGGAATTCTACCTAGCAACCATGCTTAAATTATTTGTGTAGTTTAGGACAAAAATTTCCATCATTTGGATTTCAAAGATATTTGATTCCAATTTTGGTAAATTTCCTGAAAGTCTCAAAGACCACTTATTTTTTGAATTCTACCTAGCAACTGTACCTAAAATGCTTGTGTAGTTTAAGACAAACATATTCATCAATTGGATTTCAGAAATACTCGATTGCAATTTTGGGAAATTTCCTAGAAGCCATAAAGACCACTTATTTTTTGGAATTGTACCTTGCAAACATACTTAAATTATTGTGTAGTTAAGGACAAATATTTTCATCAATTGGATTTCAAACATATTTGAATCCTATCTTGGTAAATTTCATGAAAGTCTCAAAGACCAGTTATTTTTTGGAATTCTACTTAGCAACCATATATCCTAGAATTCTTTTATAAAAATAGCGACTATCAATGGTTTGATTTGGAAAATATTGACAAAATTTATGCCCTGGATGTATATAAACTGTTTCCTGTGTCAAACAGGGAGTACGGGTATAGCTGTCGTTTCCGACAATATCTAATCAAATTATTCATTGGTAGTTCTGCTGGCACCAAACAATTGCGGAGATGTTAACGAGACTTGCTTTCACTAACTGATCGACTACGTGTCTTTCAGTGATAATCAAAAACTACTGTTACTTCCCCTTTGCCGTATTGGTTTTCCCCAGCGTTATTGATGTGCGTTTCATGGTTTAATGAGATTAACTTTGCCTAACAAGATAAAAACCGTCTTCCTGCAGCCCTTTCCACAAAAAATCTTACGACAAATTTTATCGTAATATATATGCCTCACTTACAGTGTGACGGGTGCTGTTAACAGAGCAGGACATGCTTACCCTTCCGGAGCACCTGATGTCACTCTCAGTTTCACTGGAGTTCACACTGTGAGTGCTTTGTTTTGAATGTTGTGATTTCTGTTTCTGTGCTTTGTGTCTGTCTAGCGTCGTTGTTTTGAGTCTGGCGTTATTGTTTTCTGTGTTCTCGTTTTGGCCATGCCTTTCGACTTTGATTTTTGTAAATTTCACCCCTTTGTTCCTTCGGTATTCTACTGCCGTTGTTTAAATATGAAATGCTAAAAACTTACGACTAATTTTTATCGTAAGTTTTTTTAATAAAATCTGGCGATAATGATTCCCTCCTCTTGTTCCTTGGCAATTGAAAACTTATTTTTTAATGACAAAGTAGGACTTAAGTAACCGACTCCGACTCGAAACTTAGAAACTTATGACACGTGACTAAAAGTGTCAATGCTGTCGAATATCTCATGAAAGGCAAACTGAAGCTGAAAAAAGGCTGGCACAGATGTTTAAAAAGGAAACCGATGCTGTAAAATAGTTGAATATATCATAAAAACATGTAAGTAATTAAATCATAATGTCCAATAAGGCACAAAAGTGCTGAAATGAAACATTGCACTCCTGTTCGTTTCACTCACTACGTTCGTGAAACTTCATTGTGTGGGCTTCGTATTTCAACTTGAAATGAAATATTGATAGAATTTCCGACTCCTGTGCTTGGAGAATCAGCTCCATTTTTATGTAATGTAAGCTTTGTTTGATTGTCAGACAAACCGTCAAAGCAATATACGTGGTTTATGGATCATGATTAGAAAACAAGGAAGGAATACTGGTTTTTGATTTCATATCAAAATATGACTTTGATGTAACATTGAAATATTTCATTCTGTTGTAAAATTGTGAAGGCAAGGTGCCAATTATAGCTTCAAAACCAGGAAAAGTTGTTTCAGAATTATGGCACCGGAAACAATTGCTGTTCAACCTAGGACAGACGCGATAGTACTTGGTAGCCTTTGTTCTTAATTAGCCGAGTCGGAATCACTAATGACTAAATCCAACAAAAGTTCAAAGAATACAGTAATTTTCTCATGGCTAGGACATTATCATTATCCGATAATAACCATGTTCCCTTGCATATACTTAATGCTTCAGATAAGGAAGTAATTCTATAACGGGGTGCAATTGCCCCATTGGAGAAGTTATTAGTTACGTTGATGGAACTAGCAAGGTCTCTAATAGATATGTTTCAGAACGCATAGAAAAACACCAACACATTTACAAATGTAAATTCAAAATTCTTCAAAAGTACTGTTGAATTTGCAGATAAGTGAATTGCAAGACCTGGTTGATTTTCAAGATATATTTTCCAATTCTCCAACTGATATTGGAAGAACTACCTTGACTAAACATCAGATAGATAATCGCATCATCCGAATCATTCCATGCCGAGTTGATATTCTTACGTCATGTTGTGTCCAGTCAAGGTATAACCACAAATCCACATAAAATAGCTGCTGTAAAAGATTTGCGACAACCGTATTCCGAAACTGAATCGGACAGTTGTCTTGGGTTTTGTTCGTATAACAGTAAATTTATTCAGAATTTCTCTCACATTTGCAAGAACTTTAAATGCATTTTTTGAAAAATGTGTCCCTTTTGTTTGGTCCGAACTTTGCGTATAATCTTTTAACAGTCTTAACGAAAAGGAAATCACAGCTTCAAAATTAGCATTTTCCCCATAATAATCAAAACTTTATTCTGTATACCGACGCCAATAATTATTGAATAGGTTGCGTTCTTTTAAATTCAAGAAACACGTTATTTATTATTAGGGCCCAGCATCGAGATGCTTTATTCAAACTTTTATTAAAACTGAACGCTTTAGCTTACTACATAAATCTTTGAAATCTTAAATTGCTGATTACTATACAGAAAACTTCACTTCCTAACTGAATGATCTTACTTTGTGAAGAGAGATGAACTGTTGGCATATGTAGGCTATAGAACATTTCAGTTTTCTTTATTTTGCAAAATTCATTGTACGAACAGATCATGGTTAATTTCGATGGTTAACAAATCTATAAAACCCAGAAGGCCAGTCAGCTCGCAGGTTGGAGATTCTATCCGAAATTTAATTTCATTATTGAACATGGAAAAGGTCGATGTTATTCAAACACTCCCGCTTCCTGTATCGGTTTTCAGGGTATCCGTCTATAGAGCTGCTGGGAGCGTCCCCAGGTGGTGGATAGGGGATGCCCTGTCTATGCACGGTATTCAGGACATAGTACGGAAAGCGTGTTGGCGAATCATTGTAGACGAACTTTGTGGAGAAACGCAACTCTCAATGTAGTATAAATAAGCCTTTTCTATATTTTTCTAAGGTGGTATAGAAGGCTAAATTTCCTACCCATTTCTCCCTTTTTCCAGCGTTGCACCTTCAACCTTTATGTATTAACATAAAGGGTTTTTTTTTATTTTAAAGATAAAAAAACCTTTATGTATTTCTTCTTTTACCTTTAACTTCTTTTGAATTGATTAACTTGTCCTGATATCGTTGAAATATTGCTAAATGGACGAAAACTCTTAACTAGTAAATTACTCATTCAAACGCTGTTATTGTGAGTTATTGATGAATGTGCTATGGGCTCTTCAGACTCACGCAATGAAAAGGTTCGTGGTGAAGAATTTGTACAATGATGATGGGGGCATTGCCACAAAGAATGTGCGAGAACAATTAAGATTTTGATCTGGCAAAATTTATTTCCTGCAAAGAACTAATCATTAACCCAGTTGGTCTAAAATTTCAAATTTATTGCATAGTTTTAGTATAACTGTGCAAGACTGGATGCTTTTTTTTGAGACGAGGGAATATATAGAAAATTGAAGACCTGTGATGGTCAGTGGTCAAATTTCGAATGGCAATTAGTTCTCCTTGTGCCCTCAACGCGATTTGTCTTCAGACAATTACATTAACTCCAACTTAAGGAATTTAGGCATTACAAAAACACTTGCAAAAATTAAGCACCGCTATATTAGTAGGGTCTGTGACAAATGCGCTTCACAAAAACATTCGAGCAGAATGAAAGCACCCCTACAGAGGTATAATGGTAGTACTCCTTAAAGTAGTAGACCTAGCTTAAGGGAGATAACTCTTTAAATCAGCAAGGCGTTTGAAACAGTCAGGTTCAATGGCGCTTTTTAAGCATTTATGTGAAAAAGAATAATAATCATCTGTGTTACTTAGAAGCGTAGAATATATTAATGAAAATGTTTAAAACAAAAATACAAGTGATTCTTAAGAGTCATGTCCCTTAACCTAGGTCTACCTCCTTAGAACGGTCCTCCTTGGTCCTCTTCCTTAAACTGATAATTGGAATTATAATCTCTTATTCATTTGTGACTACTTCACACAATGAATGGATGCATGTCCGTTAAAGAATCAAAAGGCAAATACCGTTGCTGATATCGTGGTCAAATATTTTGTAGTTTATTTTGGTGCACCTAGAATATTGCATTCAGATTAAGGTTCAAATTTAAAAAGAAACTGTGCTCTATTCTTGGTATCGACAAACCTAAAACTATTCCTTATCACTCAGAAAGTGAGGACACGGTGGAAAAGTAAGATCAAACCCCTAAAAATGTTTCTGTAAAGAAAATTAATGGGATTGGTATGAACACGTTGCTCTTCTTATAATGGCTTATAGATCATCTGTCCATGACACTACAAAGGTTTTATATAACATAATGTTCCAGCTGATGTAATATCTGGCTTACCACGAGAAGAGACAACTGATGCAAATTACGATTATGAATTGTCTCAATCCTCAGATGTTATACACAGTTTTTAGAGAACTCATACGGATGTCTCAAGTAAAGCAATGAAAAAGAATTATGATCATACCATCAATTTTTAGGAAGTTGATTCGACGCTTCAAAAAAATTGTAAGAAAAAAAGGCAAAATCTCAAGGTTGAACACCGATGGAAAGGGCCGAACACAATAATCAAATGTTTGAATAATGTAGTTTTCCTCATACAACTAAATCCAAGAACAATACCAAAAGTAGTTCATTACAATACGGGACTGTCGAGATAGGAACTCTCGTGTAATTGAAAATTGGATGAGATCACGCAACAAGTTTTACGTTGTCGGTCAAGCTCACCAATAAACAATCCAAGGGCCAGCCACAACCTATTACTCATATAATGTCGTTAAAACCGTAGATGTAAAACGTAAATTTGCTAATTCTACAGTCCGTAAAGCAAAATACTTTATCACCAGTGGAATCTTCAGATAATGAGCATTGTGTGTCAAAACACTTCAAGTGGGAATTTTATAGACTATTCCTCGGATGTATTGTCGTGTCCATCTTCGTATGAAACATGTTAACAATAATGATATATGTTGCTCGGTTCAACAGTGCCCATCTACACCTATACAGAATTGAAATAACAACAATGAACCAGAAATGTTAATATTTCTAAAACAAGCCCCATCTTGGAACAAAAAAGTAGATGCAGTTAATGAAGAAATGAACAAAATTGTATATGAAAAAGTCACGTTGATTTCGGACAACAACATAACTTTGAATATGGGAGGTACTCGTTTCGAAACATCAAAGATAACTCTGAAATTGTAACCCAATTCAGTTTTGTCAATATTAAGAAATACAAAATATCGGTACAATAAAGAACTAGAGGCTCAGAGACTGAGCCTGTATCGCTCACCTGACAAAATGCTGAACAGCAGGGTTTTCGATGTTCTGCATGGTGGCCATGTTTTTTTTTGTCGAATTGAAATGAAATGAGCAATCTTTGTGAAGGACCTTCCATACATCATTCCTGTAAAGTCTGGTTGTATTTGTTTCAATGGTTTCAGAGGAGTTGATGAAAATTGATGTTTTGCCCAAAGGGTCCTATGTTAAATAAAAGTTTTGTGCTGGCGGCCATGTTTTTTGTCTGATTGGAATGAAATGAGCAAATCTTTGTAAAGGACCTTCCAATCATCATTCTTGTAAAGTTTGGTTGAATTTGCTTCAGTGGTTTCAGAGGAGATGATGAAAATGACGTTATTCACTTAGTGTTCAATGTTAAATATAAGTTCTACCCTGGTGACCATGTTTTTTATCAGATCAAAATAAAATGAGCCATCTTTTTAAAGGACCTTCGCTACTTCATTCCTGTAAAGTTTGGTTGAATTTGCTTCAGTGGTCTCAGAGGAGTTGATGAAAATGATGTTTTCCCTTAGGGTCTAATGTTAAATACAAGTTCCGCGCTGGCGGCCATGTCTTTTGTCGAATCGGAACGAAATGAGCAATCTTTGTAAAGGACCTTGCCTATTTCATTCCTGTAAAGTTTGGTTGAACTTGCTTCAGTGGTTTCAGAGGAGTTGATGAAAATGACATTTTTCCCATAGGATCCAATGTTTAATATTAGTTCCGCACCGGCGGCCATGTTTTTTGTCGGATCAGAACGAAATGAACAATCTTTGTACAGGATCTCCCATACATCATTCTTGTAAAGTTTGGTTGAATTTGCTTCAGTGGTTTCAGAGGAGTTGATGAAAATTATGTTTTCCCATAGGGTCTAATGTTAAATACAAGTTCCGCGCTGGCGGCCATTATTTTTTTGTCGAATCGGAACGAAATGAGCAATCTTTGTAAAGGACCTTGCCTACTTCATTCCTGTAAAGTTTGGTTGAATTTGCTTCAGTGGTTTCAGAGGAGTTGATGAAAATGACGTTTTTCCCATAGGGTCCAATGTTAAATATAAGTTCCACGCTAGCGGCCATGTTTTTTTTGTCGGGTCGGAACGAAATGAGCAATCTTTGTAAAGGACCTTTAGTACATCATTCCTGTAAAGTTTGGTTAAATTTGCTTCAGTGGTTTCAGAGGAGTTGATGAAAATGTGAAAAGTTAACAGACGGACGACGGACGCCAAGTGATGGCAATAGCTCACACTGACCCTTTGGGTCAGGTGAGCTAAAAAGATCTGTTTTTGAATTACGAACCATTTTATTTTACTGATATTGTTGCGAATTTAAGACGTGAAGGACGGAATGACATTGCCGCAAACAAAAAATGATTTGTTACAGTTATACCAGATAGCCGAAAATCTCTGTTTGGGGCCATTTGTAAGTTGTTATTTTCAAAAGATTAGCACTCCATTTTGGGTAGGCGATGTTTTGTTTTGTCTATAGAAACCAAGAATAGCAGAAAGTTATCAACCCTATAAATAACAGATCGGCAATGGTAAATATGATTATTTAGTTACCACAATAAAATAACTTTGAGTATGGAAGTACCCGTTTCAAAACATCAAAGATGTTGGTTAACAAATATAAGGTTCGCCACGTTTTTGTGGTAAGATACATCGGCAAATATCGACTCAAATGAAGAAAGGGGAAATTCCAAAATCTAAATTCCAAAACACAAGGCAATTCACATCCAACACGAATTGAGACAGCATGACAAAGACAAAACAAATAAACAAAAATGAAAGAACTCCACAAAACTAAAACAGTAGCAGTGTTGACCCCCTACAAAAACCTGAGTTATCATAAGGCTTCAGGAAGCACAAATGACACCCGAACACAACCAGCGAAAATTTGATATGACAAGATGTTTCGTTATTGGATTGGTTATTGTCATTTTTTAGACAAGACCAAGAAAATAGAAAAAACTAAAGCACTGACAGTGTGAACTCCCAATACAAACTGGGAGTATTTCAGGTGTTCTGGAGGGTAATAGTGATCTACTCCACGTGTGGCACCCGTCACAATGATATTAAAAAGTTCGGCGTACCAGAGTTTTTGTAACATGAACAATAATTTGTGGTTAAAATAAATCACATTTGTTTTAAAGTGTACCGATATTTATGGTTAAACATTTAGCATGGTTTAACTGACTGTGAGAAATATTGCACACTGGACATCTTTTAGGTTTGATTTGAATTATTAATGATTATTTTATATGAATAGAATGCTGACTGAATTAGCAATGATAGAATATGGAGTACAAGACGAAGTCTCCACAAATTCATGATTATACCCAACAATGGAACCATATATCGAATGTAATAAACCATTTGATGATATTCTAGTCTTTCGTCAACAAATATCAGCGATAGATGATCAGGTTCGGAAATTCTTACCTTTTTTGAACCCCAAAAATTACCCTAGGGTTCTTGAAGTTATTTGTTTAGTTTTATTTTTCCCCCTTTTCTATTTTATTTATTTTTTTTTTGCTGTCAATCAAGCATTCTCTTTACATCGTCAATAAGTTGACATTGTTTAAAGTGTTCCTAGCTCTTTCTTTTTGAACACTGGCTAGGAGTGAAAAATGCATCCCTTTGAAATGAAGCTTTTACCACTCTCTTGACTGTTGCAATAACCGCAGTCAGTTTTGTAATATTGCTGTTTTAATAAAACTGGTTTGTGTTGCAGTTAGGTCTTTTTTATAATTCTTTCTTCTTACACGATTTGATTCTGTGGAACTCACCTATCAATGAGCTATTGTGGTATAAAACAGTTTGTCCTGTTACTATACTCTTCTTTTAAACAAAATTTGACAATACCTGCGAAACACGTTCTGTTTTGTTCCATCATAAACTATATGAAGTTGTAATAATGAAAAAAAATCTGCCTGTAAGTCTTCATCTTTATTACCATGCAGTTTAATCAACTGTTTGGTCTCTCTAATATCCGGAGTCTTCCCAGACTAATTATCACAATATTCTGCAGAAACCGGATTTATCCATGCTAAAACACAATGATCTAACCCTATCTACATTGGTTTTGTTATTTGTATTTTTGTCCCTTCGTCTGTAATTACAGGGGGATAAACCGGTTAATTGAGAATTGTGGTTCGTGAACGGATGTTAATCGAAGAATTTAGTTCGTGAACGGTTCTGTTACTAGTTCGTGAACGCTGATTCCTTCGAAACCAAAGAGTTTAAAGTCACAAAATTTTAATATTTTAACAACCAAAATTCAGTCAATTAAACAAATTGCTTCGTAGTTCCATAAATAATTAAGTTGTAAATTATATTCTTCAAACCACGTGTCTTGAGAATTACTGTAGTTGTTGTAATTTGGTCTAAAACATCATCTAACGGGAAGATTTTATGCAATGAAGTTGCATTCTAACCACATTTTTCAGTACAATTTGCGCAACTATGAGTGAAACAAAGTTGTATATTAAAGAAATATTAATTTTGTATCGTATTCAATTCTCAAATAAAATCCAAAAGCATATTCATGAAAAAATCACAGATTATTGTAAAACGAAGTTCGTGAACGATCATGTTAACAAACAAATAGTTAGTGAACGATTTACTTAACATTATGACGAATAGAATAAGAAATACAAACAAAACAACAAATGCCTTGAATGAGACCTGGCTGGGATCCCAAACTACAACCTATTTATTTCTGTGCAATGTTCCACACGAAAGAAGGTCACCCAGGGCACCAATAAGATAAACAGTACAATGAAATGATGACACCGGCAGATACAGGCTCCGAAAAGGGGAGTTCATATGGAGTTCCAGTCGATTTTTTGGCAATGTTTGCATAAATACTGCAATATTTTTTTACCCGGCAAAGGAGGAACCCAATCATCCTCTAGGATGGGTATACAAAATAAAAAACAAACAAATTACAGTTAAAACATGCCAACTGCGACGGTAACATGAATTGTAAGAAAAATTACAGGTCTGGAGCTTGATTTCATTTCCAATATACATTTACTGTACTTAAAGACCTGTTATGAGCATTTATTTTAGTTATTCAAGACACTTTAATTCTTGTAAATGCCTTGGACTATTCCATCTTTCTTTTGTCTTTCCATTGATTCTCTCGATTTCGAAGCACTTTAACTGATAATTTACCTCAAATTATTTACTTATCCCGAATTATTTACCTCATTAATTTTTATGTATATTCATTCACACATATATGCTAACTTTGACCTTTGAAAGTTTCGTGTGAGAAAAATTTCCCCGGTCCAAGTAGGTATCATACCACCAAAAGGAAATTCGTCCGCCAAAGGTTGTATGTTAAAATAGTACTTATCAATGGAGTATGGATATTTGAATGGGATGATTGAAATAGTTCTGTATCCAATGAAATTAACCTGCATACTGTTTGAAAGCTGAACATCTTAGGTACCAGAAAAATTTTTTATTCCTATCAGTTGTAATAAAATTTGTTGGTGAAAACAATGACATGACCATTTCACAGATTGGCAGTGAAGGTGAAAGTTGATTTTTGATAGTAGTATACTCTCGTTGGAGGGCATTTTCTTATATTAAATGAAAGTTGTCCTCAAAATTTTTGTGGAGGCTCATAATATATCTAATTAATTAGGTAAGACGTTTCGCTTTATTTGAAACGACAGTAAATGTGCTATGGTTCTCAGAAAATGACCAATTTAACAAAGACAAATAGGGAAAAATCTATGGTGGTATGATACCAGTATCGAACCTGCGCTACCTTTCTGTAATATCAAGAAGGTGAGCAAACAACCTTCATAAACTGTCGCGACTACCATCGCAAGTTAATGAATAGATGTAAGAAAATATATTTAAAGTGACAACAGATCGATAACTCAGGTAATTTTTCAAATACAATCTAATCGGTATTTATATAATAAAAGTAAACAACTATTTGACACAAGATCGATATAAAAGACAACTTTTCCGCATGTAGAACAAAAAACACATTTATTTAATTATTTGATGAATATAGCCTTTATAAACTGATGAATATACATGAGTAGAAGATTCTATTTTGATGACGGGATGTCAGTTTTCATTTTTTCACATATAAAATTCTGTATATTAAATAAATTGCAGTCTTTAAGTTAGTTAAAGTATGTTTCAGAGTAATTAATTGAATTAAAGTTCTTCGTAAGAAAAGAGGTGTTTTAAATGCCTTCGCGCTGCGCGCTCATGCATCTTGACCACCCCTTTTCTTGCGAAGCACTTTAATCCAGTTAATTACTTTAACTATAACTAAATATATTCTAAACTGGAAAATTATGTGATACTTTATCAGTAAAATATAGTAATGTTTGCATTGAACTGTACTGTACTTAATTGTCTTGTTATAAAAAGGCGACTTTAGAAAAATGGTCGGAAACAAATTATCCTGCATCATATTGACAAAACTTATCCCTTTATGGGATAGGATACAAATTAATGTTGAACCATCCTCCAACCATTTAAGGTTACATGTTAGTAATTAATATTAAAAAGATATGTAAATAATTTAGATATAAAATGATGAAATCGTGCACCTGAACTGAATCAATGACGTTGTTATATGCAATTGAAAGAAAACGGGGGTCAAGTTGAGGCCAGGATCCTTCATTTTTCTTATTTCGCTTGCGTAAAATAGTTATAAAATAGACAAATATTAAAATGTCAAAATTGAGATGGGAAGGTGAAAATACGTACAGAGACGGAGGGAGGGGGTTTGGTCTTGGTGTGAGTGCATGAGCAAGGCTCAGGAAATATCACAGCAATAGGATTGGTAATGTGCAGTTGTTTGAAATATGTTACTGCCTTTTTCTTATTTTTAAAATTATATAACCGAAACAGTTTGAAGCATGTGAGAAGGCGTTCAGACATAGGGGTTACTTTATAATGATGCATTAAAAGAACATCACAGGTCGTACCTACAAATATGCGCACTCTCACAAGACATTTTAAATCCTGAAGAGGAATATTATTATTAATTTTATACATTCAAACAGATCAACGCCTCTAGTTTTGCTTTTTCTGATTGTTTTTGGGTAGACGGATGTATTTGTAATTTAACAATTAATCAGTGTGAAACATTGTTTGGCTATCAGACCGATTAATTAATGATGCAGTATTTGTATTGCATATACATCGTTCACGAGCATATCGTTCACGAACAAAATCTAATAACATAATCGTTCCCGAACCAAAAAGTATAAAAACATTGTATTTTTCACTTTTTCTTTAAATTTTGGTTAAACAAAGTACTAAATTTTGTCAGTATTATTTGTAGTATTGTTTTTATACTGTCTGTTCAATATTTATCAAAAAGTTGGTTTATAGTAAAACCAGAGGCTCCCAGGAGCCTGTATCGCCCACCTGGCTAATCAAGCTAACATTGTAAGTTATACAGTTGAACTTCAGCCCCTCAAACTTTGGTAGTTCGAACATCACCAATATCTTGAACTGTATTTTAAGTCTGATCATGTTCAATTATATTTCTTTGTTGGGCTTTTTTGACAAAAACGTTCTTGCTAAAGACCACTTTCGACACAAGTTTTGAAGTTGAGACATTATTTTGTACATGGCAGTCAACACCAATTTTCAAGACCATATTTTTAAGTTACGACATCAATATCTATTTGGAAAGCAAATTTCATTGAAATCAGACTATGTTGAAGTTCCCGCCTGTTTTTGTGGCCATTTTGAAATGGCGCTCAACGAACAATTTCCAAATTCAGTTTTGAAGTCGCAACATCAATATCCATTTGGAAACCAAATTTCATTGAAATCGGACAATGTTGAATTTTCCCACCTTTTATGGCAGCCATTCTGAAAATCCCTGTAAGCGAACAAATTTTAACATAAGTTTTCAAGTTGCGACATCAACAACTATTTGAAAACCAAGTTTCATTGAAAGCGGACAATGTTGAATTTTCCCGCCTTTTTTGGCGGCCATTTTTAAAATGGCAATCAACGAACAATTTTTAATGTCGGTTTTGAAGTTGCAACATCAATATCTATTTGGAAACCATATTTCATTGACATCGGACAATGTTGAATTTTCCCGCCTTTTTTGGCGGCCATTTTGAAAATGGCGGTCAACGAACACTTTTCAACACCGGTTTTGAAGTCACTACATCAATATTTATTTGGAAACCAAATTTCATTGAAATCAAACAATGTTGAATTTTCCCGCCTTTTTTGGAGGCCATTTTGAAAATGGAGGTCAACAAACAATTTTAAACACCAGTTTTGAAATCCACACAGCATGGTAAACATTTTATCAATTTACACTTTACCTTCATCTTCTATAGTTTTGGAAATAAAAGACGAAAAATATGAAAATTTTGAAAATTCCGTCAAAAAAGGGCAATAACTCCTACAAGGCTTTTTGGATTTTCTTCAAAATTTCAGGGTTTGTAGATCTTGATATGCTTAACCTTTTTGCGATATACACTTGACCTCTATCTGTTACACTTTTTGAAATAAAAAATAAAAAATGCACAAATTTTGAAATTTTTACGGAAAAAAGGGCAATAACTCCAAGACGGGTTTTCGGATTTTCTTCAAAATTGCAGGGTTAGTAGATCTTGCTATGTTGATCACTTTTACTCCATGTCAGATTTTTGATATCTGTAACGGTTTTTGAGTTATTTGCAAAAACAGCAATTTACCCCTATGTTCTATTTTTAGTAACAGCAGCCATATTGTTTGGTCTTCGGACTAATCGAACACAATTTTGAAACTGCATACCCTGGTAATGCTTCAGGTCAAGTTTGGTTACAGTTGGCTCAGCAGTTTCAGAGAAGATTTTTGAAATTGTTGACGGACGGACGGACGACGGACGACTGACGCAAAGTGATGGCAAAAGCTCACATGGCCTTTTAGGCCAAGTGAGCTAAAAATGAAGAAAATCGCACCCACGTGACACATTTTTGTTGTGGCATCCTGTTTTTCTGACCAATTTGTAGAAAAGATAGACATTCATTACACGATTTCTTCATATTGAATTATTAATATGGTATCGAAAAAAGGAACTGCGAAGAGAATCATTTCTCTTGTATACAATAGTTGAAAAAGAGTAATTCCTTCGAGGAATCAAGAGTTGGTGTTAGAAATAATCGTTCACTAACTACTAACAGAACCGTTCACGAACCAAATTCTCCGATTAACATCCGTTCACGAGCCACAATTCTCAATTAACCGGTTTACCCCCTGAATTATTTTGTTATGATTATTCATACCTTTCGTTAATCCAAAACCAAGCTGATATTTTTGAATTATATATATTTATAACATCCTTAAAATTCAATGAAAATCAGGAGCTAGTTAAGTATACTTGCTACAAAATCCTATAAAATTGCAATTTATTATTTAAAATTTGATGAATGTTAGACTATTGAAAATAATAAGATGAGACTCGGCCTTGAGTTAAGCTTCTGCATTATTGTGAAATAAACATCCCTGTATTAATTCTCTGTTTGTCTTGGTAGGTTATTTTCTGAATTGTTAGCAGTGCGATATTGGAATATTCGTCAAAAATTTCTTTTGAAGACATCGGAATTAGATATTTGCAAAGAAGTCACTTTTCTGATGGAACAATACATTTTCTTTGGAAGAGCCTATTTTCTTGGCAATATCTTATGCAAAGGCTTGCTGCACTTTTCTCGTCAATTCGAATCAACCTCCCAGTATGTCATTTACATAGCTGACTAATGAAGAATCATTGCAGGGACTAAAGCAGGGCGTTTGTCTACAATTGTTCATAGTTAAAATTTGCCAGTAGTGTAATCGCTTAGTGTTTTGTCAAGAATACTATAATTTTTTGAAGCTTGTGTTTTTGATAGTACATCGTTATTTACCTGTTGAACAATAGACAGGCTTTGTTCTATGTAATGCATATACTTTTCTAAGTAAGTAAAAATTATAAGCCTATACAATTTGGTAGTCGTTGAAAAATATTATGAATACCATAGAAAGTTAAAATATGACAAACAATCAAAGGATATGGGTTAAATGAACATTTGACGGAACAATGAAATGATATGGGGTAAATGCACATGAAACAAATTTTAAAGTCTGCCAATAAATGTTGAATCCAAGGCTTGAGATGTCTCTCTTCAAATTGAAGTATCCATGAGACAAGCATATTCTAAATCTTGTATATTTCCTTTGTTTGGATTCTAGTGCTGCTGATGAGGAATAAATTTCCGAAATGGCCATACAGCTCATTAAAATTATTGCAGTTAGAGTTAACATGTGTTATGGTCTCATGTTCATTTACTCCATATCCTTTCGTAAAATATTTAAGATAAAATACACGTGATCTCTTCTAATTTAGCATATTTCAAAGTATGTGTATGCTTACTAAGGATGTAACAAAGGAGATCTTAAGCAGCTGATTGTTGTGTGTAGCGTACATGCTTATACGTATGAAAATTAGTGAAAATGAAACAATAAACGATGTTTTCGAAAAATTTATCGATGTTATCTTGAACAAAAGTGATTTTTAAGTTATTGGGCTTTAAGTGGTTAAAAGTGGTTCTATTTAATTTCACCCTAGTCAACTTGAAAGTTATATGACAAACGTGATGATTTTGACCTCCAAACTGCGAACTTTACCTTTCTCAGCAGCAATATAGCAACCAAGCATATGGAGTGTATGTTTCACAATTAATTCGTTACGATAGAGCTTGTAGTTCA
>MJUU01059269.1:8875-25654 GCA_002080025.1 Modiolus philippinarum | reverse complement strand
TTGTATATGTTATAACCGGAAGAGAATCTGATCGATATCCGTATTGGAGGCAGATAACTTATATCTGCGCTTTGTTGATGACGTTATTTAAAGCAACGGGAACACCGATTATACCGTTGAAATTTTCAAACAGTGGCTTCAGACCTTATGTGATTCTCATAGGATTTCCTGACGTCAAGATATTGACACTGCAGGTTTTCTTTGCCGTTACTGGCAAGATTCTTTTTATCTGTCAGAGCAAAACAAAATGCAGATTTTGACCCGATTCAATATGTTTTAATCAAGCATCTCACAACAGATAACTACTTGCAGTGACGTGTTTAAAAGATTTTAGAAATACTTCTTACCGAGAAGTAACCTCGTTTTGTTACAAAGGCGTTGTCTGATGATAAGCTTGCAAACACCAGGGGATCCTTTCTTAAAATGGGTATAAGTCATAATTTCTGCCAGAAATTAAAAAAAACAAAAAAATTATATAGGTTTATTGTTTTCTTTCGTATGTCAAATATGTGATAATCAAATTATTGAATGTTCTTAATGTTATCTTTTTATTTCCGTGCATTGTAGCTGTCTCACGTCCTTGTTTTGTCTTTGTTTTTATCTGTTACCGTTTTTGCCATGTCTTTGGACTTCGATTTTTGTAGTCATCGCTCTCCTTGTTATTTCGGTATTCTACTGCCGTTGTTTCCGATATCTCCTCGGCACATGAATTGATTTTCAGGAACTCAAGCTACAGAGCTATCGAGTTGTAGGATAGGGAATGCCCTGTCTATGCTGGGTAGTCATGTTATAAAACGGAAAGCCTGACTTCGCCATCCTATTTGGAGAAATGCCATGCTCCAGTTTAAAACATCCTTCTATATTTCTCAAAGGAGAGCAGACACACTGGGTGTCGAATAAAAGTCTAAATTTCCTGTCCCTACCCATTTCTGCCTTTTTCCAGTGGCTACCAAAACAACGGTTGTTACATCTCATCTTACTTCTTTCTTCTTTTACTTACATTTATTTTGCTTTTTGCTTTTGTCCTGATATAGCTAAACTATTGTTTACTTGACGTTAAACTGTAACTTATCAATCAGTCTGCCGATATCCTCAATATGTCGGGCAGATATCAAGTCTGTGATTAATATCGGGCATATATCGCAATATATATATAACAAGAAATGGATGTCGATACGACATCAAACCGGGTTTTCCTACGCTATTTACTCAGCACTTAAATTTGTAGCTTTATCGCAATCAAATAAATTCATGATCTGTTCCGACTCACTTTCTTGCCTATTGGCAATTGAAAGTCGAAAAACAAAACACCCAATTATTTTGAAAATAGCCGAATTCTACAAATCACTTGTAGCATTAGGCAAAGAAGTCATTTATGTTTGGATCCCTAGTCATGTGGGGATCTATGGAAACACAGTTGCTGACCAGGAAGCCAAGGATGCACTAGATGATGAGATGGCGGATTGTCCAGTACCGTACACTGACATGAAGCCTTTAATCGGTAAATACATTTTAAAGTTATGGCAGGCCAAATGGGATCTGCAAATAAATAATAAACTGCATGGAATACAGTCAGACGTCGGTAAACAAGTCGGTTCCTGTGGTAAAAACCGTAGGGAACAGGTAGTGTTGACCCGATGTCGTATTGGACATACTAGAACAACACATAGTTTTATCCTCAACAGTGATGATCGACCTGAATGTATTCCATGCAATTGTCCTTATACAATTCAACATGTTTTAATTGAATGTGTAGATGTTGCCGATATCAGGCGTGATTTTTATTCTGCTCATTGTCTTAAAGACCTATTTACAAACGTCGCTGGCGACAAAATCGTTCAATTTTTAAAAGCAATCAATTTATTTAGTAAGATTTAAATGGATCAATTTTAAACAAGTTTCTAATTTCTAATATTGTTATTGTTAAACCAAAAATTACTATTATGCTTTTTAACGTTTTACTTGTATAAAGCTATATGGCTTTATATTAATATTTTATGTATTTATTAAAAAACAACGGCAGTAGAATACCGAAGGAACAAAGCACAAGATTACACAAATCAAAGTCCAGAGACAAGGCAAAAGCAAGAACACCAAAAGACGGAAGACCAAAGACACCACATGCCTACAAAACACTCGAACGTTAATTGTTAATTGTTAATTGTAAAATTGTTGAATAAACCCAACAGTTCTCGCCACAATATAGCTGGAATATTGCTGAAGTTGGCGTAAAACACCAATCAATCAATCAATCAATGAATGGCAAAATAGGTACTTGTGTGAAAAGCTGTTTAACTTATAACTTCTCTCATTATGTGCAGTGTATGCCGTCACTCTTGGAAATTCAATGAAAAGGTATACTTTACTTAAAAGGCATATGGTCAAAACACCTATAAATTTCTAAGTTCAAAGAGACATAACTCCTGGAAAAATTGCACATCTTACACAAAGTTTCACAAAGTTTCATGAAATTCTGTTGAACGGTTACAGAGGAGTTGCTCTTACAAGCATATGGTGAAAACACCTATAAATTTCTAAGTTCAAAGGGGCATAACTACTGGATAGATTGCACGATGAAAAATCTCCGACAATATGCACATCTACATTTAATGTCCTTGCTACATACAAAGTCTTATGAAATTCTGTAGAACGGTTACAGAGGAGTTGCGCTTACAAGCATAAGGTCAAAAACCTATAAATGTCTAAGTTCAAAGGGGCATAACTCCTGGAAAAATTGCACGATGAAAAATCCCCGACAATATGCACATTTACATATGATGTTCTTGTTGCAAACGAAGTTTCATGAAATTCTGTTGAACGGTTACAGAGGAGTTGCACTTACAAGATCTGGTAGCCGCCTGCCCGACCACCGTACATCATCATTTCAATAACCGGATTTCCCAACGGGTCAAATAAAGAGAGCATATGTATATAAAAAAAAGATGTGTGATGTTCCGATTACGATGTTAATTGACAAAGGTGTGACCCCACTGTGTTAAATTAAAATAGTTTAAGTTGCTTACTGAAATCTGTAACATAGCATCAAATACCAATCTTGTAACTGCAATCGGAGAATCAACTCTGTTGTAAAATTAGCTTCGTTCTATTGTCAGACAAATTATTAAAATAATATGTGTGGTTCACTGATATTAGAAAACAATAAAGGAATACTGGTTTTTGATTTCATATCAAAAATTATTTTGATGTTTCATTGAAATATTTCATTCTAATGTTAAATTGTGAAGACTAGGTGCCAATTATAGCTTTGAAAAACGAGTAAAGTTGTTTCAGATTTGTAGCATCGGACAAAATTGCCGTTCAACCTAGGACAGAGGCGATGATAATTGGTAGCCCTTGTTCTTACTTAGCTGAGTCGGATTCACTAATGATTGAATCCCACAAAAGTTCAAAGAAGACGGTAATCTTCTTATGGCTATGACATTATCATTACCCGATAATAACCAGGTTCCTATGCATATACTTAATGTTTCAGATAAGGAAGTAATTCTGTAATGTGGTACAATTACCCCATTGGTGAAGTAATAAGTTACGTGGATGTAATTTGCATGGTGTCTGTTTCAGACCGAAGAGAAGAAATACCAACACATTTACAAAGGTAATTCAAAATTCTTCAATCGGCGATCACTAAACTGCACGACCTAGTTGATTTTCAAGATATATTTTCCAATTCTCCAACTGATATTGGAAGAACTACCTTGACTAAACATCAGATAGATAATCGCAATAATAGGTCTTTTAATACCTCCGAACTTTTCCATGCTGAGTCATGTTGTGTCCGGTCAAGACATACCCACATATGCTGATAAAATAGCTACAGTAAGATTGGCCAAAATCATATTCATTAACTGAATTGCACAGTTGTCTTGGATTATGTTCGTATGACAGTAAATTTATTCAGAATTTCTCTTACATTTGTATGAACTTTAATGCATTGATACAAAAATGTATCCATTTTATTTGGTCAGAACCTGACATCAGATCTTTTTGAAAGTCTTTACGAAAAGTAAGAATAGGTGGCGTTCTCTCTTAAATTCAAGAAGAAAGGAACACGTAATTGATTATTGTAGTAAAAGTTTGAATAAAGGTGATCGATTTTATTTTGTGACAAGAGAGGAATTGTTGGAATTGGTAGGTTATAGAACATTTCAGTTTTGCAAAATTCATTGTACGTACATATCATAGTTCATTTAGAAGGTTAACAAACCTCTACAACTAAAACCAAGAAGGCCAGTTAGCCCGCGGGTTGGAGGTTCTATCCGAAATGTAATTTCATTATGGAAAAGGTCGATGTCATTCAAACGCTCCCGGTTCCCGAATAATTTGTTAGGGGCTCTGTCTACTGAGCTGCTGGGTGCGTACAAAGTTGTGGATAAGGGAATGCCCTGTCTATGCATGTTAGTCATGACATAGTACGGAAAGAGTGGTCGCGATTAATTGTAGACGAACTGAGTGGAGAAACGCAATACTCAATGCAGTATAAATCAGCCCTCTTTACATTCGTAAGGCGGTATAGAAAGCTAATTTTCCTCTCCCTACCCATTTCATCCCCTTTCCAGTGGCAATCAAAACTCGTTGCCCCTTCCAACTTTATGTCTTTCTTCTTTCACCTTTAATTTCTGTTGAATTGATTAATTTTTCCTGATATAGCTGAAATATTGCCGAATGGACGAAAAACTTGAACAAATAAATCACCCATTCAAACGCTGATGATATGTAAAGACGATATTTGATTGGATTAAAATGCCGCGATTGTGAGAAGTTTGAACAAAGACAAATGCACTATTCTCTTATTTCGGATTCGAGTATGAAATATATTCAATCCATACATACTGATGAAGGTGCTACAGGGTCTTCAGACTAGCACAATGGAAAGGTTCGTGGTTAAGGATGTGTATAATGATTATTGGTCATTGCCACAAACAATTAAAATATTACGATTTGGCAAAATTCATTTCCTTCAAAGAACCAATCATTAACCTAGTTGGTCTGAAATCTAAAATTTATTGTTTAAGTGTTACTGGGCAAGATGGGATGCTTTATTTTGAGAGGAGAGGGCATTATATAGAAAATGGAAGAGTTGTGATGGTCAATGGTCAAACTTCGAATGACAGTTCTCCTTGTGCCTTCAACGCGATTTGTCTTCAGAAAATTATATTTACTCCAACTTGGGGCATTACGGCATTAAAAAAACACTTGCAAAAATTAAGAGCCGCTATATTAGTATATACGACATATGTCAAGATATACACTCACTAATACTTTGACTGCTATTAAAAACCTGGTTATAAATTTCTGTAACAAAGTATATGAAAACAGTGGTGTCAATCATTTTTGGAGTGTAAAAAATTCATTGGAAGTTCTCGATAAATTGAATGCTTATAATGCCCCTTTTGAATCCCTTGAAAGTTTTGATTTCTCTACCCTCTATACTACCTTACCACATAATCTTAAAAAGGAAAAATTCATACGTCTTATTCAATGGGCATTCAAATAATCCGATTGTGAATACATATGTTCTAATTCCTTTAAAACACATTTTAGTAATACAAAACAAAAGAGTTCAACTAATTGGACTTGTTTTGATATGATTTCAGCACTTGAATTTTTACTTGACAATATATTCATTCGTTTCGGTAACTGTATTTATCGCCAGGTCATAGGAATTCCTATGGGTACCAATTGTGCACCACTTATAGCGGACCTCTTTTTGTACTGCTACGAATCTCAGTTTATGACCAACATCAGCAAAGACCCATTTTAACAGCATTTAATTGAAAAGTTTAACAACACTTTCCGATATTTGGATGATATTTTAACTTAAAATAATGACGACTTCAATACGTATTATAAGGACATCTACCCTAAAGAACTTACTTTGAATAAAGCCAATTCTGATAATCATCATTGTCCGTTCTTAGACATCAATTTTGATATAACGAATGGTAAATTAGATACTAAAATTTATGATAAAAGGGATGATTTTTCTTTTCCCATAGTTAATTATCCATTTCTGGATGGCGATGTTCCATTAGCGCCATCATATGGTGTTTACATATCTCAACTTGTTCGATTTGCTCGAGTATGTAATAACGTTTGCGATTTTAATGAACGGAATCTTTTCATAACTGAAAAACTATTACATCAGGGTTTTCGTTATCACAAACTAGTCAAAACCTTTACTAAATTTTATCACCGATATAAAGACTTAGTTCATAAATACAATGCTGACTGTAAACATCTAATCAAGGCTGGTATTTCACATTCTTTATTTTACGGTAATGTTTTACATAAGAGTGAAAAATACTTAAACTCGCCTAACAAACTTATAAAACCTTTAATCGTCTAATTCATAAGGGTTATAATTACGGTATTGTCGTCAAGTCATTACGTATAGCCTTCTTTGGTATTAACATTGATTTTTTGATAGGGTCTTTGCAATTTAACTAAACACATTCTAAAATTCTAAAATCTGTATTGCATGGACACGGGTTATGTATTCCGGTATATACATGAAATCATTATTCTAAACTCCTCACAGGAAGGGATCGTGGTGGAAGCTGTATACTGAGGGTACATAACTTACTTTGTCAGTTGGTGATGGGTCTGGAGCTGGCATGTCAGTTAACTGTTAGTAGTCTCTTGTGATTTCATGTTTTTGTCCGTATATTTAGTTCTTTCAGTTTCATTTTTCACAAAGGTCTGTAACAAATGCGCTTCACAAAAAAACTTGGTCCTCTTTCTGATTCTGATAGTTGTAATTAGTATCTCATATCATTTGTGACTACTTCACACAATGAATGGGTACATTTCCGTCAAAGAATCAAGAGGAAAATACCGTTGCTGATATCATGGTCAAATATTTTGTAGTTTATTTTGGCGTACCTAGAATGTTGCATTCAGATTAAGGTTCAAATTTTGACACCGTTGTTTTCAAAGAAATGTGCTCTATTCTTGGTATCGACAAAACTAAAATTACTCCTTATCACCCAGAAAGTTAGGACACAGTGGAAAAGTAAAATCAAACTCTATAAAATATATTTCTATAAAGAAAACCATTGGGATTGGTATGAACACGTTGCTCTTTTAAAATGGCTTATAGACCATCTGTCCATGACACTACGAAGATGTCGCCATATAACATAATGTTCTGATGAAATATTTGGCTTACCATGAGAAGAGACGCCTGAGGCAAATTACTATTATGTATACAAATTGTCTCAATCCTTAGATATTATATATAGATTCGCAAGAACTCGTATTGATGTCTCAAGTAAGGCAATGACAAAGATACTATCAATTTTCAAACATATAAGGAAGATGATTATCTGTAACTCCGCCACATTATTAGAAAAACAGACAAAATTCCCGAGCTTGAAAATCTAAGGAAGCGGCCGAACACAATCATTAATTTTTTTTAATAATGTAGTTTTCCACATACAACATATGGTTCAACAATACCAAAAGCAGTTCATTACAGTTGTTGGAAGCCATACACAGGCAAGAATTAACCAAACTGGTATAAAGATACAGAAACTATTGATACTATCCCTGAACCACATTTAAATGAAATTCCGTTGTTATATACACATGAACATATATACACATGACCTTTACAAGAATCTGAAACCGAGTCAAAATTGTAATGATGAAAACATAAGATTTTATCAAAATATATCAAATAACACTTTGAACTGTCCTGCTACAGTAAGAATTTGAAGATGCAGAAATATCGATAAACCTTCGCATTCAGTTATATTATTTTGTTTTGATAATGGTTTTTTCAGAGTCTGAGATTTGCCAAAAAGGACAATATAACACCTTACTAGTAAGCATGTAATGTAGAAGTACTTCTGCTTCGGATGGCGATTTGTATATTGCTGATATGTAATGTCCACAGAAAATTGCAAGACTGGTAGGTGTCCTAAGGGGGTAGACATCTACAATCTAAATTTCATAGCATATGTAAGGGTGAGACGAGCGAGACCGCCAAGAAAGAAAACAATATGTATGAGTAACAGAAAGCAAAAGATCACGTCGGTCAAGATCAACAGTTGACATTCTAAGAGCCAGCCACAGCCTATTCGTCATATAATGTCGATAAAACCGTACTGGAACCTTCTCGTAAAGCAAAATACTATATCACCGATGGAATCTTCAGATGATGAGCATTATGTGCCAAAAACTAAGAAAGTCGTTGTTGAAAACAATTTTAGTCGGGATTTTATAGACTATGCCACTTATATATTGGCATGTCCATCTTCATATGAAATGCTAACAGCAAAATAGATATTAATAATAATGATAAATTTTACTCAGTCCAACAGTGCCCATCTACACCTGAACAGAATTAAAATAAATAATAAATCAGAAATGTCACTATCATCTTAAATTGGTTGCAGTTAATGAAGAGCCGACCAAAATTCTTTTTATGAAAAGTTCACGTGGAATTCGGACAATAAAATAACTTTGAATGTAGAAGGTACACGTTACGAAACATCAAAGATCACTTAAACTTGTAATGAATGTTGATTAATAGAAAATATCGGTATAATAAAGAAAAAGACTATTTTAAGATTACGACCCAACATATCTTACTCATATTCTAGCTACTTTAAGACATGAAGGACGGAATGACATTAAATACTTACCACAAATAAAATCAAACAATCGAATCATTTGTAGTTAGCCAACAAATTTCCAAATGAATACAGAAGCAATCGCCAAAAATCGTTTATCCAAGTGTATATAATTTTAATGAACCATTTATCAATCACAGTTGAGGACAAACATCTTCGAAACAAGGGTGAATGTGTTACTTTATCGAGATCTTTTATCCGCTTTGATAACGGTTTTTTATCTTTCGTTGAGCATATCACAGAAGAGCGTCGAGGACATGGCGCGTTTCCTTAAATCTATGGAAGAAGTTCGTCTTGGAAATAGAAGTTTCTTCCCAGAGGAAATTATTATTAATGGAAATATAATCACGCACATCTGAGCGCACAGTTTGACATGGACAAAAATAAAACAATTTTCGGAGAGTGTTATGGATTTCGTATGTGGGTTGTTGATTTTCTATACTTTAGAAGCAATTATTATTGAAAGAGTGTTGTACATAAGCAACGAGCAGCCAACCAATATTAAAAACACTGTCAAAAGTTAAAACAATTTCACTTTTCTCCAAAGTGGGAAAGAAACTTACAGCCCTAGACTGATTATGTGGTCAACTTGCAAGTCGGTAGAATTTGGACAAGACTTTGCCAATCTCATTAAACGAACTGAATATGGATTATCTACATCCCATTTTAACTTTGTTTGACTTTGCCCTCGATTTGGCAAAAGAAGATTTGTTGAGTGATACACAGTGTTATACTGATTCATACACAGATTACGACACTGACAATACTGATTGTTACATTGATTCAGATGAAGGAAGATCATACTCGAATAACATTGAAGGAGTAATTGGAAAGAAGTCGACAAAGATATTGTATACAAGAACACATTTACATTAATTTTTTTTTATGAGCAGCATATACTGGTAGATTGTAGGGTGATATCATAAATCTTTATATAGATCTGTCTGCTTTTAAGGCATTGGGCATTATGTGCAATGATGTGTATTATGGCAAAATTTTATTTTACGTAGTACAGTTGAACTTTGAGATTTTTAAACATGTACGACTTCCCATTGAAAGACATCTTGTCGAAATATATCTATCGAATTTTTTTTTGTATTTTTGCATTTTTAACTTTAATTTTGTGCTTGATGTAAGTACTTGTCATTTTAGATTTTAAAATTTTCTGGTGTCGTCTCCGCAACTCCTGCAAAGCTTACAGAGACTCCAGCTTAAAGTTCACTATAATCTTGTTTATGAATGTAGTCTCTTATGAACTTAACATGACTCCTTGTGTCTGTTTGTTACTTCAAATTATATCCTCCAAAATACATAAATACACAAGTTGCATACTATACAGTAAATTTCGTTATGCTCTCTACGTCTTTCAAGGAGAAACCTCTTATCAGCAGCATTAGAATCAAATAATATGGAAAGTCATAATCCAAAAGTAGTTAAAAAGAAGAATGCATTACCAATATTATCGCAAAAGGTGGCCAAATCCAGTACCAAGGATATCCACCGAGTGCAATACACAGAATGAAGCCTCGGTATTTTAAGGGGTTAGAATGTTGATTAAAAAAAGCAAATTTTTATTAAACGCGAGGCAGATCTATAAATAAGATTAGAAACATAATTTTTGATATCATGTTAGGGTGATAAAGTTGTGCACTTTAACTAAAAAAAAAAAGATTTAGAAGTTCACATTCAACATTTTCAAATTAAAATTACACAGGAGACACACAACCATCTTTTTGTATAGTATATACAATTAACAGGGCGGTTTTTATCAGTTTCATCAGTTTCAATCAGGTCCATAAAGTCATTGATTGAAGCTCGAATGAGGCGCCTAAGACAACCATAAGCCCCAATTCAAAAATCATATTCGATGACCCTGAGGTAGAAAAAAACATTGTCCTTCCTCCATGACAATTATGTCATCGTACCAGCTGACAAGGCCCAAAACAACATCACATTTATCTGCAAAAGACACTACATTGACTGCTTAATGAAGGAGATGGGCATTGACAATTCATTTGGCAACACCACATACAAACTCTCCACCATACCAAGGGAGGACATACTGAACAATCACAAATCAGTACTGTCTTCCTTTAGTATCAGTTTGAGTGAAGAGAACAACAACTTGCCTTGCTTCTACTGGGTACCTAAATTACATAAATGCCCTTACAAACAGAGATACATTGCTGGGTCTGCCAAATGCACAACAAAACCCCTTTCTAAGTTCATTCTGCAGTCAAAGATGGCCTCAAGATATATAGTGAAAAAGTATACTCAACAAGTGGAGTGAATCAGATGTGGATTCTCAAAAACTCAAAAGACTTATTAGAATATCTATCTTCAACTGAATTCAACCACTGCAACAGTGTCAAAGCATTTGATTTTTCTACTCTTTATACTACTCTTCCACACGATAAGCTGAAGTCAATACTCTGAGATTTAGTACATCAGTCTTTCTGTACTATAAAGGGTGAAAGAAGATATTCATATTTAGTGATAGGTAAAGATGGGCCTATTTTATTAAACATCACACTGATTCACACAAAAAGTATACAGAGGAAGATGTCATTGCAATGCTGGAATTCTCAATTGATAATATATTTGTAGAATTTCGAGGACAAGTTTTCGGGCAATAGGGATACTAATTGCGCCACTTTTAGCAGATTTGTTTCTTTATTCGGGCTAGTTAAGAAAAAAAGAGACAAAAAGCTAGCCAAATCCTTTAATTTCAGTTTCCGTTATATAGATGATGTTCTTTCATTGAACAATGCTCAATTTAAGGGTAACGTTCATCTTATATACCCAAATGAACTCTAAATGACCAATGATGCACCATCATCAGCATCATATCTGGACCTATACCTCTACAATGACAACTCTGGACGTCTGAAAACAAAACAGTACGACAAGCGTCATGATTTCGACTTTCCAATAGTGAGCTTCCCGTTTTTGAGCAGTAATTTCCCCACTTCTCCGGCTTATGGCGTGTTCATTTCACAACTCATTCGCTATTGCCGTGCATGTGGTTTGTACAGTGATTTTGTCAACAGAGCGAAATTACTGTCTCAAAAAATTATACATCAAGGGTATGTTCAGTCACTGTTGCAATTGTTACTACGGAAGTTTTACGGTCGTCACCACGATTTGACAGACCATTACAATGTTTCTGTTTGACAATTGAGAACAGATATCTTTGGGTAGATCCATAGTTTGTTACCGGACTTACTAACACCGACTGTGACAAAACCGAACTTTTTACTGGCTTTGTTACGGGTGCCACGCGTTGAGCAGATCATGTTTACCCTTCCGGAACACCTGGTGACACTCCGTTTTTCAGAGGGAGTTAACACTGTCAGTGCTTTTGTTTTCTGTGTTGTCTTGTATATCAAACTGTTATTTTTAGTTTTGTCTTTGTTGATTATGTTTGTGGCAAAGATTTGTCCTTGTAATTGTCTAAAACTTAATAGATATACAAATGCTTTTTAAACTTTCACCTTCGTGCTGTTTAAGGGTAAGAGGAGTAACATGCACCATAGATTTTAATTGGCTTTGTGTACGGGTTAGAAAATGACAATAACCGATCAGCAACCCAACAGATATTTCAACATCATACTAGTATTTTAACTGGCTGTGTGACGGGTGCCATGCATGGAGCAGATCGTGCTTACCCTCCCGGAGCACCTGATGATACCTCAGTTTTTATAGGGGTTCGCACTGCTAGTGCTATAGTATGTGGTGTTATTGGTCATTTTTGTTTATTTGTTTTGGCTTTGTCATACTGTCTCAATTCGTGTTGCTGTGAATTGCCGTGATTTTGGATTTATGATTTTAGAATTTCCCCTTTCTCGTGCATGCTTCGTTATTCGTTTGCCGATGTATTATAATCAACCAATCTTGCTCACTTGATTCAAATGTTTGAAAACAAACGGATTTTAACTTACATTACTGAAAGTTCATGTTGCCTATTGTAAATTATACAAAAATATTAATATTAAGACTATAGACAAGACAGAAGGGACAAAAGCAAAGTGAATGTCTGAAGTTGTTTTCTTCTTCAACATTAAATGGTTATGTACTTGTAGAAAAAAACTGGAAAATCATCGGAAGCTCCCTTTCCGTCTTCAAATTCGGGTGATTATCTGACAACATTGAATTCGTTTGTAACAAAAAAAAATGAAACCTTCAATGCCGAAATATTTTAGTGTCTTAAAGTTTTGATGATTATTACTCATTATTCAAAAGAAATCCGATATTGCCAAAAAAATTCATACGGGGAAACAAAATCAATGTATGTCTCATGTTTTGGCATCGGACCTTATTTCAAAAGTTTGTTGGAAGAAAAAGCTAAAAATAGTCCCTGTTTGCTAATGTTTGACGAATCTCTCAATAAACAAACCTAAAAGAAACAAGTTGACATATTTATCAGAATATGGAATGACAACAAGATATTAGGCGCTATTACACCTCAATCGTTTTAGGCCTTGCCTACGCAGTTAATGTTGTGGACTCTTTTGTAAAGCTTGTTGAAAGCAATATTGTCCAAGTATCTACGGATGGACCTAATGTTAATTTTTCAGGTTTGGAAAAGCTGCAAGACAAAATGGAAAGTGATTTCAAAAGTAAAATTACATGTATTGATATAGGATCTTGTGGTCTTCACACAATGCATTTCGAGCTGGAGTAACGGAGAATTAAATGGGATACTGGGCATAATTTTATTAGTTTGCATACACTTTTTTACAATATGCCAGCAAGACGAGATGACTTTGAAAATATCTCTGGAGTTGCGTTTTACCCATTGCCCTTCTGTTCATATAGACGGGTTGTAATTGTTCGAGTTTGTAAAAGAGCATTAAAATTTCTGCCCAGTGTTGAACTAAATGTCAATGGAGTTGAAAAATAAGAGAAAAAAATATATTAAAAAAACACATGACACGTTGAAACAAAATATGTACAGATAAGCTTTTCAAAGCCAAGTTAGAGTTTACTATATGTATAGCCAGAAAGTAGAGACCTTTTTAAAATATATCAAACTGATCATCCTATATTTCCATTTTTAGGAAATGATTTGGGGAGTATGTTATGGTCATTAATGAATAGTTTGTTAAATGTTTATCCACATTTGAAAAAACTTACAAAGGTAGATGTTGCTGAAAAGAACAATCTTAAAATTTATAGTCAAATTGATGTAGGATTTGCCAAAAAAAAAAAAATAGAGGTTAAAGAAATTTTCTAAGAAACTAGTTAGTGAAAACAATTAGTAGAATTTAGGATGGAGTGCAAGGAAATGTTGAAAACTATTTTTGCAAGAATTCGGAAAAAATCTCCAATAACAAATGCTTTGGTCAGAAATATGAGTGGAGTAGTTAAAAATGAGGAGGATAAATCTTGTAACAATTTAAGAAGAGTTTTAAATGTATTGCATGTTTTTAAAATGTAGAACTTGACATGTGTGATGAAATTTGGAAGAATATATGTTCTTTGTAAGGTCTACAAGACATTTAGAATATAGAACATTAAAAAAAAATTGATAAAAGATGTCATTAATGAAATGACTAACTATGTAGAAGTATCACATTTATAAGGCCAGTTGTAAAAATTTTGCTTCTTCATTCACATGGGCAGGCCAGCGTTGAACCAGGTTTCTTTAATAGTTAGCCAACGATAGAACGACATGTAATGTAGAAGCACTTCAGTGTGTATATTGCAGATATCTAAAGGCCACATTCTAGGGAGATAGATCTCTAAAGTCTAAATTTCATGACATTTGTAAAGGTGCGACGAGCAATATCACCAAGAAAGAATACAATCTGATTGATTGATTGATTAGTTAGAGTTTAACGTCCAATGAGCAATATTTCAGCTATATCAGGACGAGAACAAGTTAATCAATTCAAAACAAATTGTAAGTAAAAGAAGAAAGAAATAAAGGTGGAAGGGGCAACCGGGGCAACGACTTTTGATTGCCACTGGAAAAGGGGAGAAATGGGTAGGGGCAGGAAATTTAGCCTTCTATACGACACCCAGTGCGTCTGCTCTCTTTAGAGAAATATAGAAGGGGTCTTTATACTGCATGGAGCGTGGCGTTTCTCCACACAGTTTGGCTACAATGGTTCGCGGTCAGGCTTTCCGTATTATGACCTGACTACCCCGCAAAGACAGGGCATTCCCCTATCCACCACCTGGGGACGCGCCCGGCAGCTCTGTAGCCAAAGCCCCTGAAAACCTATTCAGGTGCCGGGAATACAATTTGAATAAGCTACAGAAGACAAAAATAAAATTTGGATGAGATCACGCCACAAGTTTCACGTTGTCTGTCAAAGATCACCATTTAACAATCCAAGAGCCAGCTGCAGCCTATTCGTAATATAATGTCGTTAAAACTGTACATGAATCTTCACGTGAATTTCTACACTCATTAAAGCAAAATATTCTATCACCAGCTGAACATCAGATAATGAGCATTATGTGCCAAAGGACAAGGTAATTGTAGTTGAAAACACTTTAAGTGGGGATTTTATGGACTATTAAAGTTATTTCAGTTTTAGATAACATATGTGATATGGTCTCGTGTTCATTTACGCCATATCCTTTCATAAAATATTTAATACAGGAGTTTGTCTTTTAATTGAGTGCGAGTTGGTAAAACAATTCCACGTGTTAGAGATGTATGCTCTTTATTTTTCTAAGATATGGTGTACTGTTACATGAGATTTTTTTCTCATGTGTACACTTTGTTCAATTACTTTTATCTAATTTTATGTAAATTCTAAAACCTAAGGATTAACTCCATCCATCGTAGTTTTGTCCTTAGCTATCTTTGATAATACTGATTATTCGGATTTCGTTTGGTTTTATGCATTTTAAATATTCTGGTAATAATGGATTTCCTATGTTTGGGTTCTAGTGCAGCTGATGAGGAATAAATTTCCGAAATGACCATACAGCTCATTAAAATTATTTCAGTTGGAGTTAACATATGGTCTCTTTTTCGTTCATTTACTCCATATCCTTTCACAAAATATGCCACTGATTTATTGCAGTGTACATCTTCGTTTGAAACGCTTAACTGAAGACGGGAAATTTTAACAATAATGATAAATGTTTCTCAGTCAGACAGTGCCCATCTACACCTAAACAGAATTAAGATAAACAATAAATCAGAAATGTCAATATTTACAATAAAGGCACATCTGAGATAAAAGAATCGGATGTATCAAACAAACTGTTTTTTATATTTTTTTGATTGTGTATGTTGTACTATATATTATCATTATTTATATTATTCATTTAAATTGCTCCTTTTGTACCATCTTGTTGTAGGAGAGCATTTACATAGGCCTAGCCTGTTGTCCAATCCCTTTGATTATTTAATCAATAAAATTATTTGAATTGAAATTGAAAGATGTAGTAAATGAAGAGCTGGCCAAAAGTTTATATGAATAACAAAATACCGAAGTTGCTGTTATTTTATTTTCTGTATATGCATTTCGACAACTTATGTCTCATCAGTGCAGATCAAACCAAATAGCATTTGGAAGCCCATTAACCGAAAAATGTGTTAAAACTGATAGAGAACAAATAAGCAAAAGGATCTAAATAGAAAAGCCATTTTTTTTGGAATGGTGGTCTGAAATAAGTTGTAATGGATAAAATAGAGCTTTCAGTTGCCAAGGAAACCAAACCAGAACACCGAATCTTTGAAAAACAGTATTCTGCTACATATTTTTCTTCACAATTTAATGTATAAACTAGATTATAAGGGGAACTCCATCTTTATTTTGAAAGGGGGACTTGGAATGGTTTGATTTCAGCAGCATAAACTAGATTATCAGGGGAAGCCCTGCGATTTTTTTTTGAAAGGGGGAATTGGAATGTTTTAATTTCAGTAATATGTATTAAATTAGTTGTAATGGACAGAGGAGCTTTTGTTTGCTAGAAAACTGAAAAAGTCAACATCCTGCTAAAGTTCCATTATAAGTCTCTGACTGAAATAAAAGAATTCATATGCTTACATTTGTATGTACAACTATTTGCATATCCGATGACGTACTTATGAAAATAAGAAATATTCGCAACTCGGCTTTCGCTACGTTGGTTCGTTTTCTGATTTATTTTAGTC
>MJUU01059268.1:7722-24441 GCA_002080025.1 Modiolus philippinarum | reverse complement strand
GGGGGGGTTACTCACGGGCATAGGGGTACATACTTTGTGGTGACAACTCCTCCTAGACCACTTGGTGAAATTAAATGAAACTTTCACAGAATGTTAAGTATACATTGCCCTTGTGCATCATTTATTTAAAAATTTGATTTGATCTTTTTTAGGGGGGAGCAGGGGGTATGATATAAGTGAGCTTTGCTCACATTTTTTTTGGTGTCAACTCCTCCTATGTACAGGTTCAATTAAATAACGCTGATACATGTATGTTCTTTCTAAACAGCAACCATTTCTAAATTGTTTAGTCAACACAAGTTTCCTTTTCTTTGAATTCATCTCGGGTATTTTATTAAATTATTTAAAGGAACTTGACAAGTAGTAGCATTTTCAGTGACAGATTATATGATTATGACTGACTCTTAAATACATGTAAGTTTTAAAATATAGAATATTTAATTACTGGAAGATGTTTAAGTGTGTCACTTGCTGAAAATATTGACAATAGGAAAACTACTGATGATAAGAATATTTCTCAAGGAACAACCTTTCACGCATCTGTATGCAACATTTGATCTTGTACTTTGCATCATATTCAGTGGCGGATTTAGGGGGGGGGCCCGGGTGGGCCCGGGCCCCCCCTTAGGTCGGAAAATATTTAAAATTCCTAGGGGTTTTTAAAAAAATTGGGTTCCCGGCCCCCCTTTTGAAAAAAATATTGGTCGGGCCCCCCTTAGCAGAAAGTCTGGATCCGCCACTGATATTTCTAGAAGTAATTGTGGGTTCTCTCTTATGTTTGAAGGAAAATGCATGCACCCAAATCCCCGAGTCGCAAAAACATGTCAGTATAAAGGCTTACTTTACTTTAGTGAACTAAATCTAACAAAATATTGGCACTTCATTTATCTTTTACCCGAGGACACATGCAGCCTATGGAGCTATAGCCAAAACATTAACACATCATATATCAAAGCTAAAAGTTACATTGGTTTTATTTATAATGTCCCTACCCTATCCATGATTTTACAGAGTTTCCTGGTCGGCTTTAGTGCCAAGATGAAACATTACTCAGTGAGACTCCTATAATAAAGACGGTTTTAGGCTTACATGCAGTGGCAGACAATCCGAAAGCAAAGATATATAAAAACAATAAGCCTCCCCAATCTTAATTTTAGAGACTTAAAAACAGAGACTGAAAATGGCTATTCATGATGTAAACATGACAATACATGTATACAGACAAAATGACACAGACAACACAAATAAAGAGAAATAAACAAAAACACCAGAAAACTGAAGCACTAGCAAGTGTGAACCACCAAGTCCTCCGGAAGGGCATTAATGATATGCTCCTCCAAATTGAAAAGTCTGGTTTTGCTTAGTCTTTGTTTGTTAGTACGGTCAACTGGAGACATTGTAATGATCTGTCATATTTCGTCCTGTTTTTCTGTTGACAAAATCGTTGTGCAATTAAATAACAGGAGATATAAATGCAATAGCGAATGATCAAGTATAAGACACGGAAATGTCACGTTGGAAAATTACTGCTCAAAACAGAAAGTTCACTATTGGAAAGTTGAAATCATCACGCTTGGTGCCAAACGTCCAGAATCACTATTACTAAAATGAATAGTAGAGCCTGGTAAAAGTCTGTTCAGTTTCTTCGCTGGCATTCAAGGCTAAGCCTTCCTCATATTATCTTGAAGATGTAGATTTACAGACTGAGCATTGTGGTAACATATCTTTAAGTGATCAGGTAGTAGCGAGTACAAAGGTGAGTAACATAACTGTAGTTGTCTCTCTTTCCGTAATCTTGTCATTTCTGTTATAACATCAGGTAGCTACCACAATAGAGAGTCATGTTCGATAACTCTTTGAAATAAAAACTGTTTAATATGAGTTTGAATGAATAGTTTTCTCGGAGTAAGAAGACTTCAGAAAAACAAGATATCGTATCTTAAACCTGAATACAGTATGTGTCTTAATTTCTCTTTTCCACCTGAACTAACACAGAATAGTCTTTTTTATTAGTTAGTTTGTTTCTGGCTTTTGAGGAATAACAGTGATTTTTCACACTTACTTTGTATTGGTCAACCCCCATTCGCCACCTATTGGGAAATAGATAGATTATGCAATTACTGATTTTTATACTAGTTTTCATCGGTATTTATTAATCTTTTTGAGAGATATTAATTTTTGAAATATGGACTTGTGCACTAACTACACGTTAAATTCATTATGTATTAAGAGTTGTCGCGCGTTGGTCGAATTTTCGCACTAGTTTCTGAGTTAATTGATATTGCTACATCAAGTGATACTGTAATTTTGGTTGGATCAAAAGGTGGGAGGATATGCAGATTCTGTAGTGATGTCACTCTCTGCTCAGAGCTACGTAATGAACATGAGCACGTTTTTCGTTATGAAGTTGAACAACTGCTTCTTGTAGTGTGTCTCTCTGGCATCTGTGGACAGTTTTGGCACAAGACAACTGTAAAGGAAACTGTTTACGGTGGAGTTTTACATTTTTGTATTTTCCAACTGGAAATTGCCTTTCAATCTATTTGATTGGCGTCCAGTCTTTCTGTGTCACCTGAGTATAGAGTCGGGTACTACCATTTCTCAGGTCTCGTCCAATGTCTTCACTGTCAAACTGTATCCACACAATACATGCTTTCCCGTTGCAGGAAAGAGAAATCCTCTTGGTTATACCAGCAGCACAATTGCCAAGTTGACAGTTAATTCATTACGTAATCCTACTGCTGTTTTGTAAACTTTTGAAAGTCCCATTGGATCTCCTGCTTTTACTGGAGCTCTTTCCAACACCTTCTGTTTTATCTCAGATGTGACATCTCCAAATACGATATCATTTGCTGTGTGACATAGTTTTTGTTCAACATTGAATTGTGATGTTCTACAGTTTTGTTGTAATACAAAATGAGGGTAGCATTTATAATTACTGGATTGGTTGGGTGAGATGTGTTAATTACTCTTGATTTAATCAGATCTATATTTTCCATTGTTTGAAGTCCTTCCCTTATATTATTCAATGTTTCAGCAAATGGTTTGTCTCCAGACTGTCTCATTATTTCCGTGAGTTCAAACATCTGCATGTGGTCTATCGAAACATTAGTGGAAAGTATGCTGTAATCATCTGTAGGATATTGGAATATCCAGTTATCCATGACGTGTTGTAATTGACAAAGGTCACCAATACACAGGATATTAACTCCTCCAAATGGGTTTTTGATTTGTTTCACTTCTGGAAGTCTCAGGTCGATAAACATAAACATGTTGCATCCACGCATCGAGATTTCATCAATAAACAATGTCTGTAAATTTGATAATTGTGTACGTAAACTGTTAAGGGTCTCTGACTTCCATATTTAAGGTTTTGGTTTGCTGGAATCTTAAAAGCTGAATGATTTGTTCTTCCACCAATAAGGCATGCTACCTTTCCTTTGGGAGCTGTAAACAGTATTTGTGTTAGTTCAGGATTAGAGTCTGGTAGTGTGTTCGAATCAAGGCTTGTTTCCTGTTATCTATCCTTTCATTAATTGATATATTGTTTTAGTCATTTTTGTCTTTCCGACTCCTGCACCCCCGCTAAGCAATATAAAAAAACTGGTATGTTGAGGTTTTGACAGCTTTCAGAATGTGGTAAAATATTTCTTTCTGCTTTATATTTAAAGATCTCCCATCAGCTCTATACTGCATATCAGTATCTCTGTTTCCTAGGAGCTATTCTGTCTGATCACTTCCAGAACTACCTGTTGATTGAATTCCTATATCCTGTCCAATATCATAGTCTGTGAACAGATTCTCATCTCCAATATCCTCAGGTATATAATCCTCTATATCCCTTATCTCAGTTGCCTTGATAGTAGGTGCCATCGTATCAAACATGTCAGTGCTAAACCTCAGAATCTCTGAGGTTCTCTTCTGCCTGGTCAAGTTCTTCAGCGATATGTTCATACTGAGATATCTTATTCTCAAGTACATCTGTCACTTGATTATATCTTTCCTCATAAGTCTGACAGTTTGTAATAATGTTTTCCCTCAGTCCTCCATGGAAAGTACAACATTAACAATTCCCTATAGTGGTCTTCTGGGTCTTTTCTCCTATTGTGTCTGACTGACCTTATAGCTTTTTTCTTTCTACTTTCCCTCAATGATAAACGGTTATCTAACTTGAAATGTTAACTATTTACATGCTCAGCTGGGTCATCTTCCATATTATCTTCTACTTCAACTTCTGGTGTTTCTGTTGGAACCTCAATTGACTGTGGCCCGTTAGTGTTGGTCTGTTTCATATCAAGGTCATACCATGCAGCAAAATCTGCCAACCACACATTTGACATGGAGGCTGGTCTGTCGTTGTATCTACTTATAATATTTGAACACTGGATCTCTTCTTTGTCATCAGGCAAATTTTTCAGCTTTTCTTCGCTTTTTAAAATAAATGGACGTTCATCAGCTGGACTGGTATTGATGAAAGTGAAGGCTGTACTAGATCTCTTTAAAGGCAATGCAATGTAAAGCGCTTCCTGCGCACTAATCTCAACATTCTACTAAATTTGTTGCCGACTTCTCTCACTTGATGACGAATGTCATTTCCTTTTGTCTTTGCATCATCACAGGCTCGACGTAACATGTCACTCATCCCTCTCTGATCCTTCCTGATGTAGCTTACTATGTACATTGCACACGCGTAGGCGTCATATATGTACTGAATGTCATGATTTGCCTGCCAACTTCTGACGATTCCAGGACAGTAACCATTAATACGTACTGCATCTCGTTCTCTCTTATGAAATATTCTTGGTTCTTTCAAGGTTTCTCTGACAGCATCTATATAATCAGGTTCTGTCATCTGTAGAGAATGCAAATATTGTAAAATGTCTGATCAGAATCCAAATCTTCAAGAGAGTGTGATATTTTCTCCCAGTTGTTTCTGTGTTTCTTCATCTTTTCGTCATCAATATTTTACGTAAAGATATGGAGTAAATGAATATGAGACCATTGCACATATATTAACTCCAACTGCAATAATTTTAATGAGCTGTATGGCCATTTCGGAAATTTATTCCTTATCAGCAGCACTAGAATCCAAACAAAGGAATTTCATAATTTCAAAAAAATGTTTAAAATAAATGAAACCAACCGAATGGTGAATAAAAGGATATGGAGTAAATGCACATGAGACAAAGTCTCTACAAATACATGGTAAAACAAGCAAAGAAACAACGCTTTTATTGTTGTTCTTCATCTTAAAATGGAATAAAAAAGATAACAGGAAACACCTACAATGGCCGAAAAACATAGCCACATGCCAGAAAGTAAATAGGAACTGCACAAGAAAAAAAAAACACAATAAAAATACAAAAGACAAACATAAACAACGATAGGAACTCGGGACAGCCGGACTTGGTACCGGCACTAGCAAAAGCCAGCGGTAGGGTTAAACCGGTTTATGGGTACCCAAACCTCCCCTTTCTCTGTCCCGTTTCCCTATCGTAGAATAAACATACGAATAAAACTCATACAGGTAGACTACTAAATCCAAGACCACAATCTAGAAAAGAAAAATGGGGGGACAAAACGTAATTTTGAAAGATGGGTCAAAGAGTGCTCGCCGCTAAACTGCCGGCTAGCTCAAGGAGCCTAGTCCGCTGGTAAAACACTGTCGCACTACGGAAGGAAAATCAAATTCAAAACTCCCAATGGGTTTGGTAAAGAATCGTCATGTATTTCAGTAGACATCGGCAGTATCAGTGAGAGGCCAGTATGTGTGTAAAATCCTCAGGTCACTGGATCCCAAAGCTAATTTAACGGACACGTGCAGAATATCCTGTCGATATCCCCTATTGCGTAAAGAATGTAAGTTACGTCCCAGTTTTTCTGGATTTTTAATCAGTTTCTGGCATTTTTTAACAACATTTCCGTAAAATCGAGGATGGGAAATGCCCTTAGAAATAAGCTGTTTGCGAGTGACATTATATTTAGAAGTCAGATGTTCATATCTTCGATAAAACTTTTTAAATGTATTTAACAATTTATGAATCCGAATAATCAGTGATACCAAATATAGCTTAGGTCAAAACTACGATGGAGGAAGTTAGTCCTTCGGTTTTAGAATTTACATAAATTTAAGATAACAGTAATTAAACAAAGTGTACACATGAGATATAATCTCATCTAAAAGTACACCATATCTAAGTCTTTCAAGTGGCTCCAAAAGTTGAGTTGATTTCATTGGAGGAATTTTTGTAAGTAAAATCGGCATTCTTTGTTCTTGTTTTTCCTACAGTAATAAGAAATTCTATTACTTTGATATTTAACAAGAGGGTCTAAAGTTGAAGATGTGGAAACAATATTACTGATGTAGTTTTTAATGATTTTACTGTGTCAATACCAAATTTTGGGGAATTTTCGATCCAGAGAAGTACATGTATGTGTGGTGATCCCCGACGTTGAAACTCCATGTGGTAAAAGAAGTCTTGTATGGTTCCTAGTGGTCCAAAACTGCATAAAAGAAATGTCTTGAAAAATTGCTGGACATAAAAATCAAAATATCTAGCGACCATTACGGGATCTGATCTTATAAGTCTTGATTTTGTATCCCAGGTGAGATTTTGAATTTCTTCTTCTGTGTAAGATTTTCCATCTAAAATTGTTGAAAGAGACTGTAACAGTGGAGTCCAATGAGTTTCAGCTGCTGACAATGTTATGAATAAAGCAGGTATCCCTAATTGCCTGATCATTACAAAAATGGCCTTTTTAGCATTTTCCCAGTATGGGGGTGATCCACGTAAGGTCCTAAAAATTCTGTAGCCTTCATCCAATTTCACCATTCTGTCAACAACATCTGAATTTCTGACATCTTTAGCAGTGTACTTTTCCCCTTACTTTTGTTTCTTCTAACAGACAGCCATACTTTGTCCTGTATTTGTTTTAACTGAACCTTTCTGGCTTTGAAATATATATTTGTGACTGATCCTGAAGATCGACGATCTTTTCTTCTAAGTTCAGATTTTCAGATATCTGAATATTTTACTGCTACTTTTCTTTGTTTATTTGAAGGCCTGATCTCACCACAAAATATTGAAGGGAAAGAAAGTTCTTCAACATCGTCTGTAAAGATGCTAATTGGAATGTTTCCCTCACTTGGTGCAACTCAAATATTATGCTGACCATCATTCTCATTAACTTGTTCAAAGAGCATTGTGTCCATTTAACAATACGGATTGGTATTCTCATCCTCATCTTCAGTCCAAGCATCAGAATCATTCCCATTTTTGTTGTCTACAGAGTCTGATTTTCTTCTTTCGGGTTCAGATATTCTGCTTTCAGTCTCGGATGTTCTATCTTCAGTTTCAGATGGTCTGTTTCCAAATTCAGTTGTTCTGCCTTCAGATTCAGATGTGTTGCTTTGATTATCAGATGGTCTTCTTTCAGAGATGTAACCTTGTCCTTCATCATTTAGACTTTCAAAATTAGCTGTAGCTACAGGTTGTTTACTAACAAACTGGTTCCATGTGGAGTCATTTAATTGTTCTAAATGTTGATTCCATGTTTCATCAACGCCATCTGTTATAAACTTACGAAGTAGGCCTTTCTGTATCAGGTAATGTGTAGATTCAAGGCATTTACTTGGTCGAATATTTTCATACATGTATTGTTTTTTTAACGTAGTCTATCTTTGAGTTTAACTGGAATAGTATCTGATTCATGAAGACGCCGGGGTAAAGACCTTACGGTTTGTATGTTGGCTCGGGGACAATTACCACATTTCCCTTTATACATACTTGCTCACCACTTGGCAACTCTTTCATCTGCATAAAAACGTTTAAAGGCGACACGAGACGTTCTTCTAGTGAATTCAAATTCAAAACAGCTGGTTTGAGAGGGAAATTGCTAAGAGGTGCACTACACGAAAACGCTGATTTGCATATATTTGACCATGTGGGCAAAGAGATGACAAAGGGTTGAACTTTTCTGCCCGAAATATTTGCAAACGTGTGTGCTAGCATTTAAATAAACCTTTAATTTGCAATAAAATACAAATCTGACAAATATTTGACAAATTAATCAGAAATATTTACATTACTTTGTCAGCAAAATAAAGGTGTTCAAATATATGCCAATAATTTACAACGATTTCCAATCCTTCGGATTTCTTAATGAAATCTTAACATTTACTTATTCAATTTACAAGGATATGGGCAGTTTTTAGAGACCTCCTTTTATGATTGCTCCACAATCCTAATCAAATATAATTAAAGATTACAGTTTTATTTACAATCATTTGCAACTTATCCTTATATATGCAAATGTTTTTCATCTATTTGCAAATGATTACATATATGTGAATTTGTTTTTAAAAAGTAACATTTGCCCGATATATTTACTATGGTTCGGGCAGTATTTAGAGACCTCCTTTTACAATTGCTGCACAATCCTAATCAAATATAATTAAAGAGTACAGTTTTATTTACAATCATTTGCATCTTATTCGTATAAATGCAAATGTTTTTCATCTATTTATAAATGATTGCATATATGTGAATTTGTTTTTAAAAAGTAATATTTGCCTGATATATTTACTACGGTTGGGTAGATTTTAGAGACCACATTTTACGATTTATTTACTCAGCTTGCCAAATACAACCAAACATGACCGTTTTATTTACAATCCTTTCTACACCTTATAGATGAATAATAATGTATCAGATTAATAAACAAATATTTATTGTGATAAGGATGTTTATAGTTTTCATAACGAGAAAGAATTGTATATCGATGGATATCAACTAGAGTTATGTAATTTCAAAATATAATAATCGAGCCTTTGGCGAGTTTATTATATTTGAAATTACATAACGAGAGTTGACATCCAACGATAAACAATTCTTTCGAGTTGGTAAAACTATTTCTCTTATGATTTTCCTTTGTTTGCTTGCTTGTGACGTCGCTGTTGTGTTTCAAATAACAACACCGTTGCCAGGTAACGCAAATCACGGCCGACGAGATTTCGCAGTGGTCCAATAGAAACGTTGCAAAAGTAATAGCACATCACGCATGATGTGTTATTCTTGGCGCTCGACCAATGAAATTCCAGTAAAAGCGACACAACAAGTTCATATCTAACTCCAGCTTCAAAGTCTCGTGATGTATCACAAATAACTATTCGTGCAATAGCGTGCGTCACAAGAGAATTTTTTTTATCAATAAAGAAAATTGTCTAACTTTGCTTCAGCATGGATAGGATTTGAAGACCAACATTTCTTATATATTTACAAACTTATTAAAATATTATTTTTCGATTTTTCTCATACTGTTGTCGTTGCAATACTTGTATTTGTTGTAAGGAAAGGGGTTCAGGACAAATTTTAATAATTCTACACTGTTTATGATTCAAAATGTAAAACACGCTGATGCGGAGTTAGCACGTGAAAACTACAAAAAAATGTATTTGGTTTCCACCAACTTTTTTTCATTTTTTATTTTCTTTTTAAAGTGCGACACGTTCAGAGTCTGTATATATGAAAAAGAAACAGCGCGACGTTCTATATTGTAGGACGACTGGCATTGGTGATTTTTTTTTTTATTTAACTATACTAGTATCTAAAATTAACGATGTTTGCAACTTGCATTTGTACTGGTTATTGTCATGAATCACGATCTTGAACATCTTATGAATTTAGTACGTAATACTTTTTATACATGTAAAACTAGACTGTTTATAGTATATATGTTAATTATCCTCAGTAAGATGTTACGACATCCATTTGCGGTTATTCAGTAAGACCATGCTGGGCAAACATGTTCCTACATGTACATGTGTTATATATATAGCTTTAAAATAAGACGTAGACCATAACAATATTTACCAGCAAAAAAAAAGAAAAAAAGATATAGTTACAAAATCCGATGAAAGCTTTCTAGCGAATCATACAGTAAATGACATAATTTATGGGGTATCATTATAGTCGGAGAGGAATCTCATTTTCTATTTAGTTGTAAACTAGACTTAAAAAGGAACGAATACATTGATTAGAAACCTTTAAATTAAACTTTCGAAAAACCTTTCTTTATTGAAAAAAGATTTTCTCCTCAATTGAGTTCATACATGTATGTATATCTTATTTATGTGAAATTTACTATCAAAAAAAGGTATTTGTCGTAAGAATGAGAATACTCATAGCCTTGTGTTTAACGTATATGGTTCTTTGATTTTCAATGATTCTTAAGATCATTTAGGTTCAATGATTTTTTTGTCAGATTTCCCTCTAGTTTGGACGTAGTACTGCTGATGAAGCATATTAAAATTGCCGAAATTGTCGTCCAGCCCATTCAAATTATCTTCAGTATGCGTTTATATGTAATTTGCAATCTTATTTGCATTTACTCCATATCCTCACACGGTACGTTTAAACACCGCTAAGAAGGGTCTTAGTGCACTAAGAACATACATGTGGCACTAAGAACATGATAGACAGGGAATATAGACATAAAAACGGGTTCATGTGTAAGGTTATTACTGAAAACCCATAATTGTGTATTTTTTGGAATTCTTTGGAATTATCTTGTGTAAAAAAGCCTTTTTAGTAAAATTTGACGTTGTCTGATTGGCGGGGTAATTACTTATCAATTTAGTAAACGAATGTAGGAATGTGGTATTAACTATAGAGTCTCACCATGATGTCCTTTGTTGACGGAAAATACACTTACGTGTCAAGTATTCGGTCAAGAAGTAGATGTTATCCCTTCATTGCTTATTAAATAGAATTTTTAGCATAAGTCCAAAGATATATTTTTTATTATGTTTGATAAGTGTGAAATTCTAAGACATATATAAATATAACTCTTCAGTTTATCAAAGCAATAATAATATGAAACTTGATAAAAATATATAACCATGGAGGTTTAAATATAGGTATATATTTATACCTCCATGATATAGCAATCGGACAACGCTTATATTGTTCTTCATCTTGAAGTCATCATTGGTTTGGATATTGTTTCAGTTTACTTATATATACCCTTATTTGCAACAGTCCCCTCTTATGCATTGCGCCCTCAAGCGCAGATTGATAGGGCAGTGCGGATCAATGTTTTGATTAAATTGGGAGAGTAAACCCCGAAAATGGTATGAAAATCGCCGAGCGGGGCGAGGTGAAAATGTTTTGATATTTTGTTTTATGAGAAATCTTATAAATATCCCTTTTCACGTACAGTTTAAATTTCGGGCTTGTGGATAATTTCTACAGCTATTTTTTTTTTTGTTGCATCAAAAAAAGATATATTTATTACTGTGTCAGTGGAGCCATTGGAGGTCTCACAGGAGCCTCTAGGTTTATTGAGCACATTGATAAAACTGAAACGAAAATGTCAAGTTTATTGCGATTGTATAACGACTTCACTTTTTGCCTGGACATGTATCACGTATCGTAAAGAACTGAAAAACTTTCTCGATTGCAACTCATGGAAAGAAAATGAAAGTTAAGAAGTTCAAGACATTATGACAGAATAATATCACATATAGTATTCAATAAAAAAAATACTGTCAGTTTGTAATTTTTTTATCAACTAGGGTCCACGAAGGTCAAAGAGTCAGTCCTTTATTTTTATACAATTATGTATAATTATGTATTTTGCATTGCTTTTGCCTGCCACCAAAGGTTGCAATTTTGCAAATAAAGTATACGATTTGTTTTTTGACACTTTTTTTCACAAACTTGTAATTCAGATGTATCAAAATGGTCGGCTATTTTTTTTTTTTATTGCCAGGTAACAATATCCCAAATTTACAGATTATGTAATGATAACGACTCAGAATTTCGGAATAGAATGTTTTATAATCCAAAGAGAAGGCAGTCCGATTGAAGATATCTAGATTCTGGTAGAACGAAGGTCCAATTTCTCAACTGGCCTATCAGTCCGAAAAAGTTGAGCCAAAGGCTAACAGATAGTCTTGCGAGTTACTAGTACGTCAATCTGTTTTTTAATCAAAAATCGTCTGTCATTTTTATTTCTGCAAATGGATAAAAGATTACCATTCCCATATTTTGTGTCTTCACTTCGAAACAATATCATCTTAGAAACGGGCATTGCAAGTCAAAGATACTCTTTAGTTTCACTGATATATTTTCTGAACTTTCTTTCGACCGGCACCGAAAAAACTGGCGACTGATGATATCCATATAAGACTTTCGAGAGAGAGATCCTATATTATACAAACATACGCAGTTATTATAAATATTTTGTAGCTATTATTATATACTAGTATCCTGTTTTTTTTTGGTTTTTTTTTTTTAATTGGACAAGAATCTAGGCCTGCCTCCTATTCCGGTACTAGATTATTGCACATATATAGACTATACACCCTTATTCTACATCTTCAAATAACGTAGGAGGAAATCGCTTCGCGTGCCACAGTCTATAGGATATATGCAACAATTTTTTATAACAAAATAAAACCCCTAATTCAAAAATGGAGAAGGAGTTTGCGACGCAAGAAAACATAGCGAATAGACAGACGGATGGTAAGACGGACGAGTTCGACAATATTCCCGAACTTTCATTAGCTCCACGATAAGTTTTAGTTTTTGGCAAAACGTTGAGCTTCCATATGTTAATACAACACTTATATTATTAAATAAGTTACACATTCTCTCATATTTCCAAAAACACAATCAATACCATATCACGCTTTTTAATCGATTGTGAGGCTTTGGTTTTTTTTTTATTCTTGCCTAATTTTGCGTTGTAAAACATAATACAAAAATAATTGGAAAGTTTATGAAAGTTAGTAAGATAGCTTCCTGCATCAAGCACACAATTTAATTCCATATACGTTTTTTTAAAATGTATATGTGTATTTTGTCATCAGTTTTCTCTTTCAACATATTTTAAACCACTGTCTATGTCTATGGGTTGCACTGTATACGGTACGAAGCAGAGGAACTTTTTTCTGTTCGATGCATATTGGTAATCTTCATCCTTTCGATTATACTTGCTCTTGTTCATAAAATTTGTGTATATCTGCTTAATATTTGTTCTATGCATTTAGTATTTGTTATGGTCTTCTATTTCTCATTATTTGATCTAATGAACAATTGATTGATTAGTTATACGTCCAGTGAACAATATTTCAGCTATATCGGGACGAGAATAGTTTATTTAATAAAAAAGAAAGAAAGAAAGGTGGAAGGGACAACCGGAGCAACGAGTTTTGATTTCTATAAGAAAAGGGGGAGAAATGGGTAGGGGCAGGAAATTAAGCCTTCTGTTGAATCAATCGTAAGACTCGAACGTTGGTATTCTACTCTTCCTTGCTCTTTGTGTATATAAATGAAAGAAGAGACATTAAAGACTAGGGATTGAAATTTTGATTTAATGTCTATGGGTGATAAAAGCCAGGCGCAAAACGGTCAAATTTGCAATATTTGGAAGTCCTCGATCTTTACTAGCAAAGATACACAAGTTTTGTGAAATTGAAACTAATTATGCAAAGTTTCTGGTTCTTAACATACTTTTAACCTAGACTTATACATTTTTTATCAGCTCTTTATACCTATATAGCTAGAATCTGGAGTTGATGCATAAGTTGTCGTGAAGAACGCAAATTAACTACAATTTTTATATTTAAGTGACCAGATCTTTAGATATTCATAACCAAACTAATCATCTAACTTCTAGTGTTAACTTGCCATAGAAAAGTATATAATGACAATAATAATATAACACTTCGTTGGTCCCACGAAAGCAATTCGTTGCTTTTTGATCATTATCCATTACCCATAGTTACATCAATGATCAATACATTTAAAACTAAAACATTGTCTCTTTGAACCCGTAACATAATTAAAAGAGAGACACGCCAAAGAGCCATATAGTAAAACTCATATTTATATAAGGCAAAATGAATTACCCATGGCAAGATGTGCATCTTTTCTTAAATATATAAAGTTTCAGATATAATGTTTTGAAGAAAATTGAATAAACAATTCAGCAATAGAGGTTTTTCTGCACTGTGTTCGCTAACATTCAAGTCATTGCGTACTATTTAAGTGTTCCGGCTAGCATGAAGAATAGGCAAAAAGGTATATTCTTTCGGCAAAAAAATAAAATGTACAAATTATTCGATTCAAACAAAAACAAATACATTTTTCCTTTTCAAGAACCATCAATCTTAATTTTAATTTATCTTTACATGGTTTTCCTTTAATTACTATGCAATATATATTGCAACTATTAATTTTTATCTTACAATCCACAAATCCACATATACATCCCTCCAATTAAAGAGACACAACTGGATAACGGCAACAATATTTCAAGTAAATTTTAAGTAGACAGTACATGTGGCATTAATTTTTCTTGTAAATATAGATGGGTTTATCAGCGTGAATTTTGTTTTATTATTTTTCACAACATCATGATAAAGAGATAAGGACTGGATAAAATATATGCAATGATAAAATGACAAGATTTAAAGTTGTTTTGCGGACAAAATTAAGTTTCAGAGTTTGAGAGAAATAACGCTACAATGACATTGTTCAAATCGTTTGAAAACAACGGCAGTAGAATGGGGTGAAATTTACAAAAATCGAAGTTCAAAGGCATAAAAGAAATAAAAACACAAGTAAAACAGTTTAAAGTTTAAATCTGACGAAAATTTTTCAAAGATTTTTCTTTTGACAACTTTTATTCAATTAATCATAATATGTGTGTTGCAATTTCTTTTAGCAATACACATGCTTTCCAACAACTTTTATTCTGTATTCTTTATTTTCGTTATTTCTATACATCGTGAAAGTGTAAACAAGAAATGAAAATAAAGAAGAACACCCCTATTAAGATGAATACTCTGCGAACAGTTTAGATAAGGATAGTTCGCGTATAATTGGTTTAGTCCGGTTGGATAATGTTTAGCCCGGTTGAGAAAAATTTAAACAAATCTCTTATTTTAAGTAACATTTGGATAACGTTTGGTCCCGGTTCAGGATAATGTTTAGGTACGGATTCTGATATTTGAACATTACATTTACCTAAACATTATCCTATCCAGCTTAATAGGGTTGAAGAAATGTATATAAATAAGCAATAAAAAAAGAAGAACTAACACCTTTTTCATAATGCATCAATACACAATTCAATAACTGTACAGAATGACTGATTATATATATTTTGGAATACTTATCACTGGGGTCGAAGTGCGACGCGAGAGTAAGGATCTAAAAACAAAAAGGTACCAACAAATTTTCCATATAAACCAATGTTAAGAAAAGTTATCAACAAAAATACTCAGCAGGGGGCTGAAATGTGATCCAGTGTAGAAATAAAATTTCGGTGCGTCTTTTTACCGCCGAACACCACCGAACACCACCAAACACCGCCGAACGCCTCAAAAGCACCACAAAACAGTTTATTTTCAACAACCGAACACCATTATAGAAAAATATCTCATATATTTACTAGAAATTCAAAACATTGTGAATAAATGACAATAAATACGGGAATGAAATGGTGTTTTTACGACCGTTCATTATATTCAATAGACAGAACACTAGCGAACACTGAAAATACCACAAAACACCTGCTATAAAAAGCTATTGAATTCAATACATTATAAAAAAATGACAGCAAATACACAAAAAAACTATTTTTGTGCTTGAGTGTTATCAAATATTGTTTTCTAGTAATTTATTAACACCTCTGTATACACCAGCGATCTTGATGACATGTAAATTAAACAAACAAAACAATAATTAAAATAAAATGAATGAAATAATCAAATTAACAATAAAAATACAAAACTTTTCACATCTTAAATTTACAGTTCTGATATCTTGATACTGTCTAATTGATAGATAATATAAAAACAGCTACATACAAGCTGCAGACTCAGTGCTATAAAAATTATTATTGACAGAAATATTTTATATTTTTGGAAATTTATTGTTCGGTGTAACGTATAGATATGTGCTGCTTGCTTTATGATGTTCAGTAGTGTCTGCGTCTGTTGAATGTTCAGGACAAATGGCAACAGTCGTCATTTTTCGGCAGAGTATTTTGTTGCACTCCTTGATATTGTGATAATTCTTTTTTATTATTTATCCAACATTTAGTGTTTGGTTATTTAAGAAATCGTTTTTTAAATGTTTTGGGGTGTTCGGCGGTGTTCGGTGGTGTTTGGCGGTGTTCGGCGGTAAAAAGACACACCCAAAAAATTTTATGAGACTGTTTTTTCATAGTGCTCTGTCTTTAGAAACTATCTCTATATCTGTTTATTATTCATATTACGTCTTAATGAATTTCCAATAGTAAATTTCCCGTTTTTGAGCAGTAATATTCAAACACATCTCCGGAACGATTTAACAGACCGTTACAATGTTTCTATTTCACAAATGAGAATGGGTAGATTCAAAGTTTATTACCGGACTGACAAAGACAAGCACTGACTGTTACAAAATCAGACTTTTCACTGGCAGTATTACGGGTGCCACGCGTGGAGCACCGGTTGATACCTTAGTTTTTGTAGGGTTCATACTGCCAGTGCTTTAGTTATGTGGCGTTCTTGGTTTATTTGTTTGGTCTTTATCATACTGTCTAAATTCGTGCTGGGTGTGAATTGCCATTATTTTGGATTTATGATTTTAGAATTCCCCCCGTTCTTGCTTCGGTATTTTCTGTTGCCGATATATAATATCTGATTATTATAAACGAGTATTT
>MJUU01059265.1:101625-131342 GCA_002080025.1 Modiolus philippinarum | reverse complement strand
CACAATGTAATGCTGAAAACATACAGGTCATTAAAGATAAATATAATACTTATTTCATCAGTCCTGACTGGTTACGTAAATAGCTACTGCCATAGTGATTGGGTGAGATACAACTCGTCTTGTTATTACTTCAGTGATGCCATAGTGATTGGGTGAGATACAACTCGTCCTGTTATTACTTCAGTGATGCCATAGTGATTGGGTGAGATACAACTCGTCTTGTTATTACTTCAGTGATGCCATAGTGATTGGGTGAGATACAACTCGTCTTGTTATTACTTCAGTGATGCCATAGTGATTGGGTGAAATACAACTCGTCTTGTTTTTACTTCAGTGATCATAAAAGAAATTGGGTTGCTGCTGCGGTAAGTTATTACGCATTGAGAACTGCTACACAAGGCAAAAGCTGTTAACGATAATTTAAAATAAAATTCCAGAGAAGCAAACTAAAATCTTAAAAAGATTGATTTCATAATTTTCTCTTTACGTGAGGTAAATAACAAAATTACCTAGCAGAATAGGGTCTGTTAGTCTCGTCTTATTTTGGAACTTCCGGGACCAAAACTTGTACCCTGAAGTTGCATTTTAAACAAAAACATGATGTTTCACGCAAAAAATTTGAACGTCATAATCCTGCAACGTCATATTTTGGCAGGAAACGTTTTCATATTGAAATTTTATCGTGATTTCTCGGTGTCACATGACGAGACTTACAGACCCTATAGACACTTTTCGGCAAAGCCACTAATTAAGGTTTACGAGGGATCGTTCAACAGTTTAAATCTCTTAAATATGGCAGAAACGTTAGTCTGTTCTGAATGTCTTTTATTGGTTAAAAAATTCGCATGATAATGTGTGATTTCTGTTTTATACTGCAGTACCCGAAAACTCCCAAGTAAATGCAAATCCGGTAATTTTAACACATCATTCGCCAGGCAGTATAGTTCATAGTATGTTAAAAGCTTTCATGTCAACGCAGTTTTTTGCCTAACGAACGTTTCTTTTGTAGAAATATTATTAACATTTGCAGATTTCTACCTTTAGGAATACGTTCTTTTCATAAGAAATACTGCGATGAATTGTATTTTTTCTGTTTTAAAATGTTCTATCATATTTTATCCTTTAGGAATAAATATTCTAGAGAAAATAGAACATGACATTTTTGTTACTTCCATCCCTTCAGAAGTTCTATGGTTGTCACCACATGACATCATTGACAGAAATGAGGTGTCTGTGTCCCAAATGAAAACGGATATTTTCAGTCAGAATTTACGTCTTCACGGATTTGACATAACCGGAGCACCTGATGCACACAATGAGTGCTTTAGTTCTTAACGTTGTCTTTTTATTTTCATGCCTTGTGGTTGTCTCACGTCCTTGTTTTGTCTGTTTTTCTCTGTTGCCGTTTTTGTTATCTCTTTGAACTTCGATTTTTGTGATCATCACTTCCCTTGTTCCTTCGGTATTCTGCTGCCGTTGATTCAAAAACTGTTGATATAAATCGGTTTGTATTTGATTCGTAAAGTTTAAACTGATATTTTCGTTTTTATAGTAAAATCAAATCAAGAGGCAAATGAAATGCTGCCGCTATGTTTCATTAGGTTCTCGGACAACGGTTGGTTCATTGAACCTTCAAACCAAACTGAATTTTAGATTCAAAAAGACATTGATTGTTAATTTTCTGAAAAACGTGATGTTAATTTCGCTTTTTACTCAAAATTAACACTGAATGTGCCATGTTTTACACCGATAAAAATGGACCAGCTGGGAAGATCAAGAAGACATTGTGGCACTATGGAAGAAAAATTAATCCCAAATCTTCAGAAAGGGTTTGGAAAAGGATCAGCATATATTTCAGTAGATATCGACAGTATCATAATTTTGTGCCAAATCACTAGGTCATTGGATCCAAAAGCTGATTTAACGAATTCCTGCATACTATCCTGTCGATATCTCCTATTACGTGAAGAATGCAAGTAACGTCCAAATTTTCTGGAATTTGTTTAATCAGTTTTTGGCATTTTTAATTAATATTTCCGTAAAAACGAGGATAAGAAATGCCTTTAACTGTTTGCGAGTAAATGTAAAAGAATGGATAACAGAAAACACCTACAATGGCTGAAAATTATAATAACATGTCACAATCTGGTGAAACTCCGTATTTTCATATCAAATGTTCATTTGTTATATGATTTTCTTAAATTTATTCATCAATTTATGAAATCTGTAACCCTGTTGTAAAAGTTTTGCTGTGATAGTAAGGTAACGTTAATTAAAATTTTCAATAATATAACAAATTTTCGAGAATTGTGCCACTTGATTTATATTCATCCCGTGCGTAGAGTGGAGCTACAAAAGAAATGTCGTCGTCAAGAAAAAGGAAACCAGTGACAGTAAAGTCAATGATTGATAGTTAGATCCAGAAAAGGACAGCATTCGAATCATTGTCAGCTTAAGCATATGAAAACATGGGAATTATTAATAACAATGATATCGTCAGTATACCTGCTATTATCATTGAAAATAAAAAATAAGTCTATCGCTGTTTGGTTTGGTGCCACTTAAGCAAGGGTACGTTACCAAAAACTTAAAAGTCATCACTACAGAAGTTTTACGGTAGACATCATGATCTTGTGGATCGCCATGGGATATCTGTTTCCCAGATGACAACAGATCTTTCCCTCTGCAACTAAAGTTTGGTTTTCCTCTATCGGATTTGACTTTACTACCGGATTTGACATGTTCAACACGGCGGGTATCTTATAAGAAGCAGGGGATGCTTACTCTACCGGTACACCTGATCTCACCCATGGTTTTTATTGGGTTCGTGTTGTTCATCTTTATGTGTGTCTTCATTTTTCTTTTTTGTCCCGTACTTAAGTGGTGTCCTTGTTTCTTAGTGTGTCCGATGTTGCCATTGTCCATGGATTGTTCGTTCTTTTGATTGACGGTTCGGTTCTTACTTACTTTTAAAGTGTTTTAGGAAGCCACTTTCATAATAGAACAGAAGAAAGATCGTCAATGAGAGGTGCACAATTTGTATTCATAGGAATACCAATAACCTGTTGATAAACAATGTTGCAAAACCGAACAAAAATGTTGTCCAGCAAGAGATTGAGTGTCTAGGAACAATGATTTTTGTAAGTATTATTAAACACGATTCCTTGCTTTCTGTTACACCAAATGAACTGCATGCATAATAAACCACATTATCCATTGTATGTGTTGTTTGTAACCAGTTTTCTTTCTCGGACAGGGTACATGTAAAGCTCACGGTGCGGAGTTGGTTATTATAGATAATCAAGAAGAGAATGCCTTCATTGCAACAGAAGTTGTTAGAAGAAAAGGTATGTATGCCGTATACAAGTAAATTAGTTTTTCTTATTCTCAAGACGAAAATTCGATTTCTTTACGTAAGTGCAAAACTGCAAGGTAATATTACAAGTTACACTGCATCAGTATAAGTCGTATAATTTCTATATTTTGAATACACCTACAATATTTCAGGACACTGTACTATTTAAGAGATTGACTTATGGTATAGGAGATAACTCTACTTTTCATTAATGGAATAAAGGGAAAAAATCAATGAATGTCGGACACACCAGTTATCAAAACACTAACCGTTTGACACAGAAAGCTAAGTGTATATACTTTTGGTGTACTAAATATCGATTATCACGTTTGTACTATCCAAAAATCAAGGAAATACTTGTTTGAAGGGGTTGGTCTTTAGTTTTAGAAATCAAAAGTATTTTTTTTTACTCGTTTAAATTATTGATTCATATTAACTACGTTTCATTATTATTAAAACAAAAGTATTGTTTCCAGGTAGCATTCTTATCAGTAAGTGGTCTCAGAAAGTACAGGAAAAATTCCAAAAACAAAAAACAAACAAACAAAAACAAAAAAAAACTTGAAGTGATACGATAACAGATAATGTGTGTTTGTATTTAAACAAACCAAATGCTTGATTAAAAAATCGGAATCAAATATCCATCGAACGATAATGTCTTATGCTAACGAAGCACATTCTAAGAAAATGTTTCCTAATTACAATTCAAATAAAAAAGGTATTCTAGAATTTTGTGAAATTTACGAATTTTCAAATTTGAATGAATTGTTTTCGAAATCCATTTGGTGAAAGACTTTTTCTTCCAAAATGTTAGGACAGGACTTGAAATTAGTACTAATAATCAAAGCAAAAAATTTTTTTTCATATTTTTGGTGTTACGAGGAACCTTGTTATCTTATTTAGTTGTAATCCATATTGTTCTGTAAGATACTGCTTTATAAGAGAAGAATTTGTTGTATTTAGGTGTTTATTGGTTGGATGGAACAGACGAATTCTCAGAACATAATTGGGAATGTGCTGCTACGGGATTACCTTTCGATTATTCAAACTGGTATCCAGGGGAACCAAGCAATAACAGGGGAAATGAGGACTGCGTAATTACAAGTGATCATTATAAAGGTTTCTGGAATGATGTGCGCTGCTCTGATTCCAACTATTTTATATGCGAAACACTGTGAGTTAAATAAAAACACTCTTAGAAAAAAGAAGGGAAAGGGGGAATGTGTGAAAGAGACAACTTATTGTCTTACATTTCAATGCAACTTAATACAATGAAGAAATTTATTCTTCATGAAACAATAGCACATATTTTAATTCAAACTGCAATTAATTTTAATGAGCTGTATGGCCATTTCGGAAATTGATTAATCATCAGCTGCACTATAACCAAAACAAAGGAAATCCATGATTTAAAAAAAACATGCTAAACCAAACGAAACCCAAATAATCAGCGAGATCAAATATCGCTAAGGACAAAACTAAGATGGAAGGAGTTAAACCTTAGTTTTGAAATTTACATAAAATTTATGTTATAGTTAAAGTATGTTTCAGAGTAATTAAGTGAATTAAAGTGCTTCGTAAGAAAAGGGGTGGTTAAAATGCCTTCGCGCTGCGAGCTCAGGCATCTTGACCACCCCTTTTCTTACGAAGCACTTTAATTCACTTAATTACTCTGAAACATACTTTAACTAACTTAAAGACCGTGCAATTTATTTAATATACAGAATTTTATATGTGAAAAAATGAATACTGACATCCCGCCATCAAAATAGAATCTTCTACTCATGTATATTCATCAGTTTATTAAGGCTATATCCATCAAATAGTTAATATAATGTATTTTTTGTTCTACATGCGGAAAAGTTGTCTTTTATATTGATCTTGTGTCAATTATTTTTTTACTTTTATATATAAATACCAATTAGATTGTATTTGAAAAATTACCCGAGTTATCGATATGTTGTCACTTTAAATATATTTTCTTACATCTGTTCATTAACTTGCGATAGTAGTCGCGACAGTTTATGGATGTCGTTTGATCACCTTGATATTATAGAAAGGTAGCACAGCCACAGGTTCGATCCTTGGACCGGGGAAATTTTTCCCAAATGAAACTTAAACTTCATCTAATATTTAGGTGAAACATGACAGAAGGTCAAAGTTGGCATATATGTGAATGAATATGCATAAAAATTAATGAGGTAAATAATTCGGGGTAAGTAAATAATTTGAGGTAAATTATCAGTTAAAGTGCTTCGAAATCGAGAGAATCAATGGAAAGACAAAAGAAAGATGGAATAGTCCAAGGCATTTACAAGAATTAAAGTGTCTTGAATAACAAAAGAAATGCTCATAACAGGTCTTTAATTAGTAGTTATAAACAAAGTGTACACATAAGATATAATCTCATGTACAAGTACACAATATCTAAGAGAAAAAAAAAGAGCATACATCTCAAACATGGGGAATTGTTTTACCAACTCCACACTGTATTAAATATTACGGTAACTAACTGATATTTGCAAAAACTTTTTATTACCACACATATGAAAAATACAATGAATAAATTAATGTGAATTTATTTTTTGCGTCTGGTCATTTCGACAATTTAGTCTTTACAGCTCAGGTCAAATCAAAACATATGGAAATCAATAGTCCGAAATAAGTGTAAAAGCTGATAGAAAACAAGTTACCGAGATGATATAAATAGAAAAGCCAAAATCAGATCAGAAAAAGGCGATGCAAGAGAAAGTTACTCTTACTGGTTAACAAAATTTTATTTAATTTACATATTGCGATTTTCAAAATAAAATCGGTTTTGGGGGACAGCATTGAAATTATTCTTGCATCTAAATTCTTCAGTTGTAGGCTGTATAAAAGTAGTTCGACATTTCAAGATATAAGGTCATATATTTTCAGATAGGGATACTCTTTGAACATATTTGGTGTAGAATTAGCTTTCTGTCATGTTAAGTTGTGTATGTTTATCTCATTGATAGTTATGGCGAGGAATACTTCCGATGAGAATAGACCATTGTTGCATATGACTTGGTAGAATTTACAAGCCTGGTGTTATCATCAGAATTAAAAATATGATAAAGTATATTGGTTTTATTAGAAATTAGTTATACGAGAAGAAAATATAAAACAGAAAAGATCAAATCTAAAACATATGTTAATCATCGATTTTTCAGTCTCCTATGCCTGATTTAACAACGGTATTTCTCTAACATGGACTGTAATATTTCAAACTCTACAAAGTTAATGAAATTTTGGTTTCTTCATATAGCCATTTCGACTACTTACTTCAGTGTGCGATACACATGTTCAAAATATAAAATATGGTCATGCGAAGTTTCAGCCATTACAAGAAAACCACATTTCACAAAATATGTACCATCTGTTTATGAAATCGATAAAAATAACAAAATTCCAAAACCCACGGAAAATATATATATATGCCAAGTTTCAACGGTGTGACGGGTACCACTCCTTGAGCAGATCATATAGTTTTACGCTTACAATTCGAGAGTGCTCATGATACCTCTAGTTTTTGTGTTCTTTTTCTGTTTCGCAAATGTTTCCGACTTTTTCGTGTTGTATTCATTTGTGTTGCCTCTTTATTGCCATTTTTGGACTTTTTATTCTAGAATATTCCTTTTTCTGCCTTTTGCTCTCTGAAGTATTTGAAGACTTGCTTATTGGACCACAGATAATATGGACCAGTCGGATCTAAAGTGTATTAAGAAAATTTTTTATCTAATTCTACAGAATTTAACTCATGATAAATTCAAAAGTAAATTTCCCAATGTCCTATGAAGAAATCCCTTGAATACTGGCACGGTAAGATTTGCTGAAACTGCATTTTCCAAGTTAAAGTCATCCCATAAAGATGGAGAATACTTTCATGGGTTAACTTGCTTTATCATTTTGTACAAATACTAATATTCTGCTTGCAAGTACGCTAAAATATTCTGACTTTGGAATTTTTTTTATTAAAAAAATCTTGAAATCACAAAATTTCATATAATAATTACTATTAACAATATGCTATGGTGTTGGAAATTTTAATTTTCAAAAAGCAAAATCAATTCAAAACTTGTATTAAAATAACTATATTCTATTACAATGATTTTGTTCACTTATAATATGAAAAAGTTGATATAAAAATAATGATTTTATACAGAAAAATGTATATTTATCATGATCTGCTTTGTTCAAATTTCTAGAAATTTTGCAAACGTTTCCATTGTTGATTTTTTTTTCAATTCATTCAATTGATTTTAATTATTTCTAATGAATTTACTCTGTATGTTAAGAGTCAGAAATCGGTAACTAATATGTATTTATTAATTTATTTTTGTTTTTTTATATATTTTTTTATATTTTTTGTTTATTTTTTTCTTAATTGACGTAAAATTCCAAATAACTATTCATATTAGAAAATTACAAAATTGTTGACGATTTCTACTTGAATTATAGCAGAAAACCACACAGCTAAACACTAATTACCAAAATTTTTAGATGGGCAATTGAAAACTTAAGTATCTCCCGTGAATATAGAAGGGAAAAAATCAAATATATTAAAAAAATGTTGAAAGCGAAGTTTGAGATAATTAGTTTTAAAGTCAGAATTCAAAGAAAGCGAAAGGGGTAATAACAAAATTACGAGGTAAAGTTGTCAAGAGCCGAGATCCAAAACAAAAAAGACAAAACAGGTGCATGCATTGGTTTATACTAGTTATTATGGAAGCATTCGATGATATTTTTATTTCTGTCTAATTAAGAAATCCTTTTAATTATGTAATTAAGGATTTAGTATGACGAAAATAAATAAATCTATGATATTAAATTGATATCATAAATTGAAAGAGCATTGGTAAAAAATTAAATCAGCTAAAAATATTGAACACAGTTCATAAAACTGTTCATATTCAAATTACCATGTCCTTATTTACTGTGGTTTACAATGACAACGCACTAATTTTGTTAGAATTAAAATGTATTTTGGGTTTAAGTTGTGTATTGTTAGTCAACCAGGCGAGTGGTAACCGGAAGCGAAGAGTGTTTGTACCTCCATTTGATGGGAGAGATAAAATCCAGGAAAAGATAACAACACCTTTTGAAAATGGCTATACATTTTTTTGTAGGTTATGAATCTTGTTGTAAAATTACTTATCATTTTTAAAATGGCAGTTTAAGGCTCTCTTGAACTTTCACCTATGTGTAAAATGGACACATTATTGATTTTTTTTTTCACATGGAAGGAAAATCTACAGTCTAGTGAAATCTTGCTTACTGACCTTAAATGAGCTACAAAAGATTTTTATGACTAGAAACTTTGGTGTAATGAGGCAAAATATATTACATAATAACACTATATTACATCCTAAACATCCGAATGAAATTTTCAGATTTCAAAACCTCACTTTGCTACATCCTCAAGACATAAGTTTTCAAAATGTGCATATGCAGAAACTAAATTAACGGTAACTTATTATATATATAAGTATTTTGTTATATCAGAATTGATAGAACCACCATTTTAAAGAAATTCAAATTTTAGAGTTTTTATAAATAAATTTATTGTTTTTTCTTTTAAATTAAATTCGAACCTTTTCAAAATACTGAGGCTTCATTTCGTATTTTGCATCGGTTTATGTTTTTAGTACTGGTTTAGTCTCTTATTTCTAGATTTTTGTTATAGAGTACTTCTTTCTGACTATTTTTATTATGATTTCCATATCATTCGAAGTTACTCCTTGAAAACGTATAAAACATCACAAAATTAAGGCAACTCTATTATTTTTGCATTTAAGACTAGTAAGAAACAGAATAATTCATTTTAAAAATGCAATTATTGTATAAACCTTAAACGAATAGAAGTATTGGTGACCTGTCATCTAAATATGTGTACAGAGATAACGGGCGGCACATTTAGACTTATATGGTGTATAAATTCTTGATAACGGTAACACAGATAGCCTAATATGGTGTATTATTTAGGGCTTATTTTACTCGGTGAGTGTACATAAAGTTGTAATTATAATGGAATGTACAGCAGTATTTAATGGTGAATAAAAGGATATGGAGTAAATGCACATGAGACAAAGTCTCTACAAATACATGGTAAAAAACAAGCAAAGGAACAACGCTTTTATTGTTGTTCTTCATCTTGAAGTCACCATGAGGCCTTCAACAATGAGCATTGCTCATACCTCATAGTAAGTTCAAGACGGCCCCTAACACCGGTTTAAGCGGAATTCTTTGCTAATTGTCGAGCAACGCTACATCCATGTCTTTCATGGTCATGGGTGCGGGATTGTCAACAAACATCAATTAAAATGGCAAAGTGCTCTTACAATCACTGTCATCCTTTGCCCGACAAAAGTACTAGTGTCTTAAGCTAGTGGACAACTACAACATATAGACAAACACAGGGCACTCATCAAGTCGAATGTAAGAAACTTGGCGTTATAAAATAGTGAGATGTGGGCACTTAAAACAGGTGGTCTGGATTACATTTCGAAAATTACAAAAATAATTGCCAAAATTTGAAAGTATCAATAGTATATCCATATGAGAAATTCTCTCACGCACAAGTACACCATAACTGAAAAATATAGAGAGCATACATCTCTCGCACGGGGAATCGTTTTACGGACTCCACACTGCAGGAGAGACAAACTCCAGTCGTAAATGGTGAATAAAAGGATATGGAGTAAATGCACATGAAACAAAGTCTCTACAAGCCTACAATAGTTTCCTCACATTACATATAATTAATATTTCCCTTAGTTGAGTGCAATTAAGAAATTTCACAGTGTATGTCTTTCAATAATTGTTTTGTCGGTATATAAGTAATAAGGTTTTGGGAGGAGTATCTTATTTTAGAATAATCACGGTCTATGAAATTGTTACATCATTGTATGTAAAAATTACATGAAAATCAGAGAAAATACAATGAAATGCTAAATTAAATGCATGTTAAAGCGCCAGAATAGAGCATAGTCCAGATCGAGGCTTAAATCAATATTGACTGCTAAATGAATTAAATGACATCATATATTTTTTTATTTGCAAATTTTGTTAAATACTATACATAAATGATCTGCAATAAAAATAATAAATGACTAAATATAATGGGATGTAGACATAACCTTTAGTCGGGCAGTCATGATAACATGTCAAAGTTAACTTGAAGTTAACTTAGAGCGGACTTGAGCAGTCCTAGAATCCTGTCCGGTCAGCTCTGGTCCTGAATCAGGACCGTTCTTGTAAAGTCTGTTCGAGCCATGACTGCTACATAAGTCTGTTCTAGCCATGACTGCTACGTAAGTCTGTTCTAGCCATGACCGTTATACGTAACCCCATTTTAATCCACAGGATATCAAGGGACAAATCAATACATGTATCTGTGAATAGTTATATATGTTTTAGTCAAATTACAAGAAGTTTCATTATTGTGGGCATCAATAATAACGAAAAAGTCCCTTTTGTGATATGTTTTCAGTAAAATTACAATAAGTTTCATTATTGCGGGCATGGATATTATATCAAATACAGACAAAGTCCCCGTTTTCATATGTTATTAGTCAAATTACGGTAAGGTTCATTATTGCGGGCATTGATATTGTATCGAATAAGGAAACCGTCTTTGTCATATATTTTTAGTCAAATTGCAAGAAGTTTCATCATTCAGGCATCAATATTGAATCGAGAAAAGAAAAAGTCCCTTTTGTCATATATTCTTATTCAAATTGCCAGAAGTTTCATTATTGCGTGCATCGATATTATATCGAAAAAAGAAAAGTCCCCTTTGGCATATGTTTTTAGATAATCCATTTTAGCTTGCTCGGTTTTATGTCGAATAAGGAAAAGACCCTTTTGTCATATATTTCTAGTCAAATTGCCAGAAGTTTCATTATTGCGGGCATCGATATCATATTGAATAAAGAAAAAAATACCTTTTGTCATATGTTTTTAGTCAAATTACACTAAGTTTCATTATTGCGGTCATCCATATATTATCGAATAAAGAAAAGTCCCCTTTGGCATATGTTTTTAGATAATTACAAGTAAATTCATTTTTGCGGGCTCGGTTTTATGTCGAATAAGGAAAAAGACCCTTTTGTCATATATTTCAAGTCAAATTGCCAGAAGTTTCATCATTGCGGGCATCGATATTATATTGAATAAAGAAAAAAATACCCTTTGTCATATGTTTTTAGTCAAATTACAAAAAAAAATCATTATTGCAGGCTCGGTATTATATCGAATAAAGTCTCTTTTGTCATATATTTCTAGTCAAATTGCTTGAATTACAGTAAGTTTCATTAGTGCAGGCATCGATATTATATTGAATAAAGAAAAAATACCTTTTGTCATATGTTTTTAGTCAAATTACAGGAACTTTCATTATTGCAGGCCTGAATATAGTATGGATTAAGTAAAATGTCTGTTTTGTCATATGTTTTAGTCAAATTACAGTAAGTTTCATTATTGCGGTCATCGATATATTATCGAATAAAGAAAAGACCCCTTTGTCATATGTTTTCAGGCAAATTACAGGAAATTTCATATTGCTGGCACCAATATGATATCGAATAAAGAAAAACTCCATTTTGTCATATTTTTTCAGTCAGATAACAGGAAATTTCATATTGCTGGCATTGATATGATAAAGAATAAAGAATAAGTCACATTTGTCATATGTTTTTAGTAAAATTAAATGAAGTTTCATTATTGTGGGCATAGATATAATATTGAATATAGAAAAAATCCCTTGTATCATATGTTTTTATTCAGATTAAAGGAATTTTCATTATTGCGGACATAGATATTATATCCAAAATAGAGAAAGTTCCCTTTGTCATATTTTTTCAAGCAAATTACAGGAATTTTCATTATTGAGGGAATAGATATTATATAGAGTATAGAAAAAACTTGTCTTCTTTTGTCATATGTTCCAGACAAATTTCTTACATTATATTTAATACAAATACAGATAGGCTGATACAGTTTCGGTTTCCTTAATTTGTAGTTATATATATATATATATATATATACCCATAGAGTCCCAATTTTATTATATGTACGTTACAATTCGGTATAAATTTTTCAACGTTCTATCAATTAATTTTTGCCTCAATTCCGAATGAAATCAATTGAAGTTAAAAAAAAAGGGGAGTGCCACCCACTGGAATCCGCTTTTAAGTTTGTAAATTATTTGTGTCGGAAATAGAAGCTCACGGCTCTGAATTAATTCTGGTTAATTAAATACATTTAAAAAGTTTCATTGAAGATATGAAAATTTGATATCTAAATAAAATGTCACTCGCAAACAGCTTATTAATAAGGGCATTTCTCATCCCCGATTTTGCGGAAATATTGTTAAGAAATGCCAGAAATTGATTAAAAATGCAGAAAAATTGGGACGAAAACTTACATTCTTTACGCAGTAGGGGATATAAACAGGATTTTCTGGACGTGTCTGTTTAATTAGCTTTGGGATCCAATTACCTGAAGATTTTACAGTTATACTGGCATCTCACTGATACTGCCGATGTCTACTGACACTAGCAGATATGTTTTTATCTTGTTTGGCCATTTTGATCTTATCACGATCTTGACAGGCTTAACACAATTTTGTTAAGACAGTGTAAGATTTTAAGTTTGTTTTCAAGATAACTGATTTCAAGGACGATCAAGACGTGTTAAGACAGTTTCAGATTAAACAAGATCCACTTGTTAATCGCATTCAGGAGCAATCAAGACGAATAAACTTTCTTAAGATCAAACAAGATCCCGATTTGATCTTGTTTGATCTAGACAAATTTAACACATCTTGATCAGCCTTGAACGCAGTTATCTTGTTTTATTTTGATAAACTTAACAGTTCTTGATTTTCCTTGAAAGCAATCATCTTAAAATACGACTGAATATCTTACACAGTCTCAAAAAAATTGGGTTTAGCTTGTCAAGATCGTAATAAGATCAGAATGACCAAACAAGATCAAAACATATCTGCTAGTGTGAAATCCATGATGATTCTTTACCAAACCCTTGGGGAAGTTTTGAATTTGATTTTAATTCCGTAGTGCAACAGTATTTTACCAGAAGACTATTCTGCTTGAGCTAGCCGACATTTCAGCGGCGAGCAATCCTTGACCCATCTTTCTATATTACGTTTTGTCTTATTCTTTCCTTTTCAAGATTGTGGTCTTTGAGTTAGTGGTCTACCTGCACTATGTTTTATTTGTATGTTTTTTATACTGTAGGGAAACGGGATAGAGAAGGGGGAGGTTTAGGTACCCATAAACTGCTTAAACCTCCCGCTAGCTGTTGCTTGTGGTGGTACCAAGTCCGGCTATCCCGAGTTAATATCGTTGTGTATGTTTGTCTTTTGTCATTTTTTCCTGTGCAGATCCTTGGTGGATTGTGGCATGTGATTGTAATGTTCGGCCATTGTACGTGTTTCCTGTTATCTTTCCTTCCCTAATGGAATCAAGAATTTCTTTGTAAAGTTAAAATCAATTTATACATAGGCAATGCAAGGATATGGAATAAAAAGCTATACAAATACATGTCAAAAACAATAAAAGGCTATACAAATACATGTCAAAAACAATAAAAAGCTATACAAATACATGCCAAAAACAATGAAAAGCTATACAAATACATGTCAAAAACAATAAAAAGCTATACAAATACATGTCAAAAACAATAAAAAGCTATACAAATACATGTCAAAAACAAACAACGCTTTTATTCTTGTTCTTCATCTTGCAGTCACAATATGGTCTTCAACACACACACACACACACACACACACATATATATATATATTACACCACAAGATCACGTACATTACCATATTTTATCCACTAGAGATAATTAAATTTTAAAACTTTAATTGCGAGGCTTGCCGAGCATTTTAAAATTTTTAAATTTAACTATCGAGAGTGGATAAAATATGGTAATAATCGGGATAAAGTGGTATAATCTTTTTCTCTAATGATCAATGATAAACACCGAGAACTGTATTCCGAATAGATTTGGCGGGAAATAGCACGGGGCTACGTTGAATAAAGAAAATTTATCCAACGGGTCAAAACTGGTTTAAACTTGACATATCATTAGAGAAATAAATGTATCTACTTTTACTTTCAGTCGTCTTTACTGTCGGATCTAATGGACAATGTGAAGAGGGTTGGATACATTTTGATACATCGTGTTACTATTTCAGTAAAATATTGAAAACCTGGCTGACGGCTTCGGTATGTGGAAAATAAAAATGTAAAATTGTTAAATTGGTGAGGAAAAATCGTTTAAATGCATATACCAATGACTATTGTAAATTTTAATATGACGTACTTTAAAGGCTTTGTACGGTGGTACGTTTAGGACACACGAAAGTTTATTTTTCTATAATATTATGTCGAGCGCTCGGCTTAGTAAGTCGAGCTCTCGACTTATTATGTCGAGCGCTCGACTTATTATCTCGAGCTCTCGACTTATTATGTCGAGCACTCGACTTATTATCTCGAGCTCTCGACTTATTATGTCGAGCGCTCGACTTATTATCTCGAGCTCTCGACTTATTATCTTGAGCTCTCGACTTATTATGTCGAACTCTTGACTTAGTAAGTCGAGCTCTCGACTTATTATGTCGAGCGCTCGACTTAGTATTTTCAAATTGTGACGGTATGAAAAAGGCGACTAATCCAGTGACGCCACGTTTAAAGAGCACAATTTTTAGATTCTGATGTAATGTTAATAGTTTTGTTTAGTGACCCAATGTGTACATTCACTTTGTGGAAATGTAAAATATGGTGAAAATTAAACCAAAGGTTTTATCAATACAAAAAAAAAATACCATAATTGTCTTTCATTTAGAATGAAAAAAATCACTGAGACTACAGTGATTGATACCGGGTTCGCCATTAAGCTTGTTTTTTTTTTAAATTCTCATTAACTCTCGGGTTAAAATTTCAAGATTTAAATGGCCAGTCCGATATAAAAACAATGATAAACATGGGGTCTCAGTGAAATATTTCTGATGCATTGATAATTGAAAACAGTTGCAGGGAGCAAATTAGAAAATAAAAGGTGCAATACTGAGCGATTGGTGGTCATGTTCAAGTAAACACTCGTGATAAACAAAACTAGTCTTGTTCCAATACATTGTAATATTCTAAAGGTTCTTATCTGAAAATAACTGTGGCGAGATCTACAACTTTGACTTCCAGTTCATCGTCTTTGTCAAGAGAAGTTGAGTTACTTATTGATGGAATTATTAAATGTACTGATAAAAATGACTTGTGAAATGCAGTGATTTAATAAAATTTCCCTGCTAACCTTTACAGAAGACTTAATTAGCCATCTACTCACAAACGTAAAATGAATTTGTATATAAAATATCTCCCATCGCAAAAGACGATTTTCAAATTCTGACAGTATGAAAAGGCAACAATGAATATTTCGTTTGCTGTAATGTTTATTTTACTCTGTAATAGAGTGTATTCATCTTAGGCATGATTTGTTGCAAATAATATTGTTTTCGCTTTTCCTTTTTTTTTTTTATTTTGTCTGATTTCATGTTTCAACAACTATAATGTGAATTATTTAAGTGGATATACTTTGAATAAACATAATTATTTCGTGTTATAATACGAGAGTACAAGTACAGTTGGGTCCAGTCATTACCTCTCACGAGGTTAACTTAGAACTGCTCTAATGACTGCTCTAAATTGACTTAGAATTATTCTAGAACGGCAATAAAAGCAATTATAAAAACAGTCATTTTGTAGAATTGTTCTTAAAACGGTCATTGTCAAGAACAGCTATAAAAACAGTCTAACAGACTGTTACAAAAATACAAAAATACCAAAGTTTCATCATGAACAGTAAAATTTTGTTATGCTGTACACGTTCAAGGAGTAACCTCTCATCAGCAGCATTAGAAACAAATAGTATGGAAAATAATAATCCAAAAAATAGTCAGAAAGAAGTACTCAATATCAAAAATACCGAAATAGGAAGCCAAATCCAGTACTAAGGACATCTACCGAGTGCCATACACGGAATGAAGCCGTAGTATTTTTAAGGGGTTAGAAAGACAGTAAATTTCTATAAAACGCAAGGTAAATTTTCGTGTCAGACAAGTCTGACTATTGAACTGGTGAATACCCTCGGGGACCTCTGGTCCGCCAGCAGTGGTATCGGTTCAATGGTTTAAAAATACAAAAATACCAAAGTTGCATCATGAACAGTAAAATTGTGTTATGCTGTACACGTGTTTCAAGGAGTAACCTCTCATCAGCAGCATTAGAAACAAAATAAAATAAAAGCCGCCACAGTCATCGCTAACAACTGTTCTGATCGCGAGGTCCTGATTAATATACTCGGAAATCACTGAGATACTTATAATAAGGTTGGAGATTAGAAACTTTAAAAAAATTCCAAACATATAACATGTTTAGATTTCTTATTGAAAAATTAGGAAATTAAAACTGCAGATGGCTCCATTGGCTATTCTCTCTTTATTTATAATCGCAGCATGACAGGAAGTTTCATAATTGCCGGTTTCAATATTTCATCAATTGCAGAAAATGTCCCCTTTTACCATATGTTTTTAGTGCAATTACAGTAAGTTGATTGATTCCAGGCATTGATGTTATATCGATCGAAGAAAATGTCCCTTTGCCATTTGTTCTTAGTCAAATCAAAAGTAGTTTCATGATTGCAGGCATCGATATTATATCGAAAATGCGGAAATGTCCCTTTTGTCATTTGATGTTATTCAAGTCACATTAAGTTATATGATTGCCGGCATTGATATTATATCGATGGCAGAAAATGTCCCTTTTGTCATCTGTTTTAGTCGAGTTACAGTAAGTTAATTGAATGCAAGTTTTGATATTATGTTGATTGCAGAAATGTCCATTTTTCATATGATATTATTCAAATTACACTAAGTTTTATGATTGCAGGCATCGATATAATATCGATTGCGGCAAATATCCCATTTGCCATATGTTTTTAGTCAAATTACAGTAAGTTTATTGATTGCGGCAATGATATTATATCGATCGCTAAAATTGTTGTTCATTTTGTCATATGATTTTATTCAAAGTACAGGAAGTTTCATAATTTGCGGTCATTGATATTATATCAACTTCAGAAAATGTCCCTTTTGCCACACGTTTTGTCAAATCTCAGTAAGTTTATTGATTATGGGCATCGATATTATATCAATCGCAGAAAATGTACCTTTTGCTATATATTCTCATTCAATTTACAGGAAGTTTCATAATTGCCTGCATCGATATTATATCGATTGCAGAAAATGTCATTTTTGCTATCTGTTTCTATAAAATTACAAGAGTGTCATTATTGTGGCCATCGATATTATGTCAATTGCAGTAAATGTCTTTTTTGTCATATGTTTTAGTCAAATAACAGGAAGTCAATTGATTGCAGGCATGGAATGCAAAAAAGGGTCCCTTTTGCCATATGATTTTATTTAAATTACAGGAACTTCGATATTATTTCGATTGCAGAAAATGTCCCTTTGGACTTCGGATTTTAGTCAAATTACAGTAAGTTTCATAATTGCGGGCATCGATATTATATCGATTGTAGAAAATGTTCCATTTGTCGTCTGTTTTTAGTTAAATTACAGTAAGTATATTGATTGTGGGCAATAATATTATCTGGATTGCGGATAAGTCCCTTTTGCGATTTGACTGTATTCAATTACATTAAGTTTCATAGTTGCCGGCATTGATATTGTATCGATTGCAGAAAATGTCCCTTTTGCCATGTGATTTTATTCAAATTACAGTAAATTTTACGATTGCGGGCATCAAAATTATATCGATTCCGGAAAATTCCCCTTTTGCCATCAGTTTGAGTCAAATTACAGGAAGTATATTGATTGCGGGCATTGATATTTTATCGATTGCAGAAAATATCCCTTTGCCATATGTTTTTATTCAAATTACATTAAGTTTCATGATTTCACTAAGTAACTGCTCTAGTGTATGACCACTTTTAGAACTGTTATAAGTTAACTTAGAACTATGACAATTTTTATGACCACTTTTAGAATAACGACAGGTTTTAGAACAGTTCTACACAGAACCAAAATGACCGCTTTTTGAACTGCTATAAGTTAACTTAGAACAGTGATAACTTATGACCGTTTCTAGAATTTGTTCAATGACTGCTTTAAGTTGACTTCAAATTAACTTAGAAACAAAACGGCGGGGATCTTTATCGAAAATAGCTTTTTTGAATTCGTTAATCGTGACGTTGACAAATGAAATCGCACGATACAATAGCAATTACTTTCAAATAAATTCATTATGTCATAATGGTTTTATATGATATAGACGCGTCGTTTCTTCTATGCCAAAATGTGTATTCCCCATTATATAAGTAATAAATGGGATTTTGGTTATAAGGCCATCCAAATAAACTAGGTCTAAGGTTCTGTAGATTTAATACCAGTTAAGAAGATAAAAATGCATTTATAACTCAACAATCATTACAATATTTCTATAAATGAATATTATAAGAACATATAGGTAAGCAACATCAATTAACTTTAATAATATTTGTACCACAATACCCCCAGCGAAGCTACTGTTCAAACTTGCCTCCCAGATTAAGTAGAAGCCATTTTCTCTGCATGAGTGAACACATTCTTTTGAAAATCTTACTACGTGTAGAACCTTCACAAAGGATGTAAATTTTTATTTGGTAAGGAATTAGGACGTATAAGTTAGTAGTTGTACCACTTCTTATAGTTGTACTACTTCTTAATCTCTGAGGGCTTTCTCGACACTTTAATGACATTTAAGCAAAGAATCTGCACATTCGTAAGATTAAGAATATAATTAGAATAAAAATTAATTAAAGATGAACCAGTCCTGCAATTTGTTTTTGTTTTTGTTTTTTGCTTGTTTTGTTTTGTTTTGTTTTTTGTTTGTTGTTTTGTTTTGTTTTTGTTTTTTTGTTTTGCTTTTTGTTTTGTGAACAAGGAAAACATTGTAGTAGTTTTTTTTAATATGATAAATCCCAAATTATATCATATCATGCTGAGAGCTTGTACAATGGTCACATATGGGATATCATTAAACCTCAGTAGATGTTTTACTTTTTGCATCATGGCCAATTTTAAATTAAAGTCGGCATATTAACGTCACATGTCAAATATTCTTTGACCGGTCCGCAGTCGGTACGTTGAAATACTCATTTACTGGCTATTCGATCAACATAAAATTTATTGTTCCCCTTGACGCCAATTAATTCCCTCTACTTCGAGTCGGGAAATAGTTGTTTCTCGTAGAACTATAAACTGCTTTTGTCCTCATATCAAGTCAGTAAGTGTATACTAAATTCCATATGCACACTTTTGTATGTTTGATATGTATTGTGAGTTTACTCGTTGTTATACATTATCTTTTTTGTCAAAAGAGCAAACTTACAATCTACAAAGCTACTTAGCCAAGATAATATCCTTCACACGACTGGAGCAACTGATAGAAAACAACGACAGAATACCGAAGGAACAAAGGAGTGAAATTTACAAAAATCGAAATACCGAAGGAACAAAGGAGTGAAATTTACAAAAATCGAAGTCCAACGGCATGGCCAAAACAAGAACACAGAAAACAATGACGCCAGGCACAAAACAACGACGCTAGACAGACACAAAGCACAGAAACAGAATTCACAGAATTTTAAAAGAACTCACAGTGTGAACTCCAGTGAAACTGAGAGTGACATCAGGTGCTCCGGAAGGGTAAGCATGTCCTGCTCTGTTAACAGCACCCGTCACATTGTGAGTGGGTCAATCCAGGAAAATGTCAAAGTCGGTAGTAAAATTCGGGAAGACGTGAATCTAGCTAAAAATGTCCACTTTCATTTGGAATACTGACACGTCACATCTTTCGATGATGTTATGTTGACGGCCATTGAATTTCTTGAGGGATGAAATTAACATAGGTTGAACAAATCCCTGACTAAGCAGCTTTTGGGACAGTGTTTTTGACTTGTCACTAAAGGTTCTTTTTTATCATCGCACTTTCGAAGAAAGTTCAGGGATAATGTAATACCCTCCGTGCGTCCGTCACACTTTCTTGTGACTCAAACTCCTCCTACATTTTTGGATTTAGGGATTTAATTTTGATGTAGAATTGTTGCATATAGTCTGTAGATGCGCAATAAGCTTTCGGATTTTTGATATTGCTTTTGGTTTAAACAAGAGGCCCCAAGATGTCAATTTTGACAAAGGCCTAAAGATGTGGATTTTGACACATGTGGCATGTGACACAAACTCCTCCTACATTTTTGGATTTAGGGATAAAATCTTTATGCAGAATTGTTGCATATAGTCTGTATATTTGCAATAAGCTTTCAGAATTATGATTCCGGTCCCAACTTTGGTAAATTTCCTGAAAATGTCAAAGACTCATATTTTTTTTAATTTGAGCATATAATAATGTATATTAGCAATTTTTTTTTATAGAAAATGAAATTTTGAATAATAAGAATTCTGAAATGCGATTCCAAGTTTGGAAAATTTCCTGAACGTCTCAAAGACCACTTATTTTTTTGGAATTCTGCCTAACAACCATATATCCTTAAATTCTTTTTGTAACTAGAGGCTCAGAGACTGAGCCTGTATCGCTCACCTGGCAAAATGCTTCTACGCCAAAGATGACTAAAAAAGATGTTTTCTTACCAATGGGGTCAAAGGTTTAGCTATGTTCTTCATTAGCCCCCATGTTTTTTGTCTGATCCTATTGAAATGAATAATTTTTGCAAAGGACCTTCTATACAATTCAGAGATGATGACTGTAAGGATGGTTATCTCATTCCTGGCTCCAATGTTAAACTATGTTCTGCACTGGAGGCCATCTTTTTTGTCAGATCCAAGTACCTTCCAAACATCCTTACTGTAAAAATTGGTTGACTTTGCTTCAGTAGCGTCAGAGGAGATAGCAAATAGATGTTTTTCCAAAAGGGTCCCATGTTAGACTATGTTCTGCGCTGGCAGCCATGTTTTTTTGGGAATCGGGAAAATTTCGGCAATCTACATCAAATACCTTCCATACATCATTCCTGTAAAGTTTGGTTCAATTTGCTTCAGTAGCTTCAGAGGAGATAGCAAATATATGCTTTTCCCATAGGGTCACATGTTAAACTCGGCCATGTTTTTTCACGGATCGACAAAATTTTGGCAAACTAAGAAAAGGACCTTCCATACATCATTCCTGTAAAGTTTGGTTCCATTTGCTTCAGTTACTTCAGAGGAGATAGCAAATATTTGCTTTTCCCATAGGGTCACATGTTAAACTCGGCCATGTTTTTTCACGGATCGAAAAAATTTCGGCAAACTAAGTAAAGGGCCTTCCATACACCATTCCTGTAAAGTTTGGTTCCATTTGCTTCAGTTACTTCAGAGGAGATAGCAAATATTTGCTTCTGCCATAGGGTCCCATGTTAAACTATGTTCTGCGCTGGCGACCATGTTTTTTCCCGGATCAAAAAAGTTTCGGCAAACTAATTAAAGGACCTTTAATACATCATTTCTGTAAAGTTTGGTTCCATTTGCTTCAGTTACTTCAGAGGAGATAGCAAATATTTGCTTTTCCCATAGGGTCCAATGTTAAATCTAAGTTCAGCGCTGGAAGCCATATTTTTTTCACGAATCGATAAAATTTCGACAAACTATGTAAAGGACCTTCCATACATCATTCCTGTAAAGTTTGGTTCAATTTGCTTCAGTAGCTTCAGAGGAGATAGCAAATATATGCTTTTCCCATAGGGTCCCATGTTAAACTATGTTCTGCGCTGGCGGCCATGTCTTTTCTCGGATCAAAAAAAAAGATCGGCACACTAAGTAAAGAACCTTCCATACATCATCCCTGTAAAGTTTGGTTCCATTTGCTTAAGTAACTTCAATGGAGATAGCAAATATTTGCTTTTCCCATAGGGTCCCATGTTAAACTATGTTCTGCGCTGGCGGCCATGTTTTTCACGGATCGAAAAAATTTTGGCAAACTAAGAGAAAGACCTTCATACATCATTCCTGTAAAGTTTGGATCAATTTGCTCAATAGCTTCAGAGGAGATAGCAAATAAATGCTTTTCCCATAGGGACTCCAATGTTAAACTATGTTCTGTGCTGGCGGCCATGTTTTTTCACGGATCGAAAAAATTTCGGCAAACTATGTAAAGGACCTTCCATACATCATTCCCGTAAAGTTTGGTTCAATTTACTTCAGTAGCTTCAGCGGAGATAGCAAATATATGCTTTTCCCATAGGGTCCCATGTTAAATTTAAGTTCAGCGCTGGCGGCCATGTTTTTTCACGGATCCAAAAAATTTCGGCAAACTAAGTAAAGGACCTTCCATACATCATTCCTGCAAAGTTTGGTTCCATTTGCTTCAGTAACTTCAGAGGAGATAGCAAATATTTGCTATTCCCATAGGGTCCCATGTTAAACTATGTTCTGCGCTGGCGGCCATGTTTTTTCTTGGATCGAAAAAATTTCGGCAAACTAAGTAAAGGACCTTCCATACATCATTTCTGTAAAGTTTGGTTCAATTTACTTCATTAGCTTCAGAGGAGATAGCAAATATATGCTTTTTCCCATAGGGTCCAATGTTAAATCTGAGTTCAGCGCTGGCGGCCATGTTTTTTGGCGGATCGAAAAAATTTCGGCAAACTTAGTAAAGGACCTTCCATACATCATTCCTGTAAAGTTTGGTTCAAATTGGTCTAGTGGTTTCAGAGTAGATAGCAAAAATGTGAAAAGTTTACGGACGACGACGGACGACGGACGACGGACGCCGAGTGATGAGAAAACCTCTCATGGCCTTTGGCCAGGTGAGCTAAAAATAACTACTATCAATAGTTTTATTTCAAAAATATTGGGGAAAATTTTGCCCATGGGGTTTCAAACAGGGCGTGCGGGGATAGCTGTCGTTCCGACAACATCTAGTTTATTTTGTTTTTTTTTGTCACCATTATTTGACAGATAACTAAATACCAAAGTTATTGTGAATTGACTTTCTGCATATGCGCATTTCGACAACTTATGTCTCTTCAGTGCAGTTACAATCTAAACGTTTGGAAGGTGTGAATTGCACAATCACGAACGGTATCTTTCAACAGATCCCTATTACTGGATTGAAATATCAGTGTGACGGGTATCATTGGTGGAGAAGATTATGCCTGCCCTTCTAGAGCACCTAATTACACACCTTTTGTAGAGGTTCACACTGTTCGTGCTTTACATGATGTATTTTTGTGGCGTTTGTATTGTTCTGTTTGATTTGCCTAGTCATTTATGTTGTCGATCTATGTGCAATCCTGATTTTGCTATGTATTCTGGATTTATGATTTTCTATTGTTGCTTTGGTATACTTAGAAGTTTATCAAGTCAAATTATTTTTTTCTTTACTTAACAATATATACTCGCTTATGATATATGACAATGCTTGTCGAAAAAAGATATTGAAAACAAACATTTAAATGTATGAAATCATACCATTACAAATTACTCTATCATAAGTTCAATGATAGTTTCAACTACAATGCTTTTACTGAAAGACAGTTAGTAGGCCATCCACTGATAAACAAAAAAAAATTAGAATAGTAGTTATGGCACATGCAAACAATAGTAAAAAAAACAACAGTAGTAAAATACCCAAAGAACAAAGGATAAAAAGTTACAAAAATTAAAGCCCAGAGACTTGTTTAAAAAACGAGAACAAAGAAAAATGATGACATTAGACAGCTACAAAATGATGACGTTAGACAGCTACAAAATGATGACATTAGACAGCTACAAAATGATGACATTAGACAAAATGATGACATTAGACAAAATGATGACATTAGACAGCTACAAAATGATGACATTAGACAACTACAAAATGATGACATTAGACAGCTAAAAAATGATGACATTAGACAAAATGATGACATTAGACAGCTACAAAATGATGACATTAGACAGCTACAAAATGATGACATTAGACAGCTACAAAGTGATGACATTAAACAGCTACAAAATGATGACATTAGACAGCTACAAAATGATGACATTAGACAGCTACAAAATGATGACATTAGACAGCTACAAAATACAGAAATAAAAACATAACATTCAAAAATGAGGCAGTTACTGTGTTAAATCGAGAGTCACATCAGGTGCTCCGGACAGGTAAGCATATCCTGCTCTGTTAACAGCATGCTTTACACGGTCAGTAAGGTATATTTGATTTTGAAAGTCTGTTTGGTAGTTTCCTGAAACGTTAACTCTACAGTTGATCTGACCAACCAATATACAACCATGTGATTGCCAAGTAATACGATACAGACCATTTACATTTAAAATATATGTGAATAATAACTAAATTCATTCTGTATTAAAGGCAACCTGTGCTGCACATGGTGGGACATTGGTTATTATAGAAACACAAGCAGAAAACGATTTTATTGCAGTTAAAGTAAAAAATAGTACAGGTAATTTTTTTTATTCTAGCATAGTAAATAAATTGATTAAACTGTTACCTTATACTTATTTCTCATCCATTTGTACTACCAGTCTTCGAGACTGGAAACACAATAGCTTTAAAGTATCTACAACTACTGAACCATACAGTTTCAAAACTTATTGCAGCTAAAAACTGTAGAAGTGGTGGAACAAATTGATCATCTTAAACTTAACTGTTGTTGATGATTGCTCTTTTCATTTCAAACAGATGTATTCTTATATAAAGAAAATTTTCACTTATGATATGAATAAGAAGAGGCTCTCAAGAGCCCGTATCGCTCACCTGGCCTGTCTCACTAACAAAGAGAGTTTATGTACAAAAGTCCCTAATTAAACTATAGTTCCAATTTGCCCGGTAGTTTAAGGTTAGAAGACTTCTGTTATTTTTCCCATAGGGTCAAATGTTAAACTATGTGCCCTGCTGGAGGCTACCTTTGATAAAGTATGAACTCGAAAAACAAATGAGCTTTGCAGGGACGACATAAAGACTATTGTGATCAAGTTTGGTTCAAACTTGTTCAGTAGTTAAAGCAGTTTCAGAGGGGGAGATCTTAAAATGTGTTTGCCGATAGGGCTCAATGTTAAAACTATGTTCCCTGTTGGCAACCATCTTGGATAAAGCACTGACCTGAAAAACTCCCTTTTTGTAAGGGACCACCTAGGGACTAATGTGGCCAAGTTTGGTTCCAATTAACTCAGTAGTTCCAGATCTATAGGAGAAGGTCTCTCAATGTGTTTTGCATCGGGTCCGATGCTATAACTATGTTTCCAGCTGGCGGTCATCTTGGATATAGCGCTGACTTTAAAAAATTGTTCTGTAGGGGACCAAAAATTATTGTGGTGAAGTTTGGTTCCAATTTTCTCAGTCGTTTCAGAGAAGATATTTAAAGAAAAACTTACGTGGACGAAAGGACAGACACGGACGAAAGTGATTGCAAAAGCTCAACTTCTCTCAAAGACTTTAAAAGATACAACGGACTACTAGTTTTATTACATGTACTAGATAATGACCTAGGTTTATGATAGAAGTGGGTGCTATAGGATGGCTATATAGGTGACTGAATGGAACTGTATAAAATCCTCACATGTTTTTGTTCGATGGAATTTTTTGTACTTATTTACCCCATTTCTGTATATGGTCTAAGGTTATACATATTGTAATCTATATTCTAATCTTGCAGGAAATATATATTATACATGTTTAAGCATTAAATTGTAGGCGAGTTCTGGTTGGATGGCACAGACGAATTTTCAGAGGGGCAATGGGAGTGGGCAGCAATAGGGGAACGATTGGACTATACAAACTGGAATCCTGGAGAGCCAAACGATAGCGCTCATAAAGAGGACTGTATGATGACTATGGATACGTATCAAAACGGCGGATGGAATGACGTGCCCTGTGATCGAAATTACAAATTTATCTGCGAACGAAGGTGAGATTCTTTTTAATTGTTGAATCCTTTAAAATGAATCGATTCTATTTGGAACCTTACCATATCTAATTTTTGTAAATTTTGTTGAAACTAAGGAGTATCTCCCTCATGCAAAGCTCTGTCTTTAGCTGACTTTGGCTTTCTATTTAGATCATATTCGGTTATTTGTTCTCTATCAGTTTTTACACATCTTTGACTTTCTGGTCTTCCAAACGTTTAAATTTTATCTGCACTGAAGAGACATAAGTTGTCGAAATGTGCATACGCAGAATCAAAATTCACAGTAACTTCGGTATTTAGTTAATTGCTACATGTTTAAAGAAGTGCCATTAGCACAGCTTACGGATTATTGTCCTCAATACGTACCATGCATCAAACAAAATAAGTGTCAAAATTGTGACGTACTTATCAGTTAAGTTATCATCGAAAAAAGTTGATCTTGACAATATAAAGAATGTGCCTCTCTTACAGGTGCTATACTTTAAAACCCAATAATCTCTCTAATATCAATATCTTCCCCATACACTGGAGTTAAGTATTATAACGCTATTTAGGAAAAAGTTATTCTGTCCATGTTTTGCAACAAGCTAACAAAGATGCGTAGTGAGGAGCTATTCCAAATTAATTTGAAGCGTCATACTAACATTTTACGCTAATGACTTTATGGAATATACCAATTTTCTCTAGGTTCATATTTTTGTTCTATATTTCAGCTTGCAAGGAGGTATCATCGGGAGGTAGCCGAAATTTATAAAAAGTGTTACGTTTTCTGATTTTATATTTTCTCATCTCTCTCTCTCCCTGGTTGATGAGTAGTGTACCATCAGTTTTGTCATTCCTGGTTGTGAAGATCAACAACGGCAGTAGAATACCGAAAGAAAAAAAAGACAAGATTATATAAATCAAAGTCCAGAGACAAGGCAAAAGTAAGAACACCAGCAGACGGAAGACCAAAGACACAACATGCCAACAAAACACACAAACAAACCACTACATATAAAACACAAAAAATAAAGCACTAACAGTTTGAACTCTAAAAAACATGATTACATCAGGTGCTCCGGAAGGGTAAGCATAAGATACCGAGACATTCTACATTGACTTCCATCATTTGTCGTCGGACGTTTTCCTCTGTCCGACGTAATTATATTTTTGCTTCTGAAACTACTGAGCCAATGGGAACCAAACTTTATTAAAAGAGTTCTTGAGTGGTCCACCTATAGAAGATTAGAATCCAATCAAAGATGGCCGACGATGAAAATTGTATAACATTGAAAGGCATATTTCAGGACCTTTTCTTAAACTGTTTGAACAACAAGAACAATAATTTCTGTCACAATGGTTCCTAGATGTTCCAATTTAAAAGGTTTCTGCAAAAGTGCAAATTTGATGATAGAAGGCTCCTAGCGATGAAGATAGTTTAACTTTGTCTCTTGTCGAAAACATATCTTCTATGGATATAAATGTACGCTGGAAATTATATAAGTAATGAAAAATTCATTTTCCTCTCTAAAACTATAAGGCAAATAGGGAAAAAAACTTAGTTAAAATGGTATTCACAGTTTCCGACATGTAAGAACTTCATTCAAACATTGCAACTAACTGGTAGCAAAGATAAAACATTCGGCATTATGGAAAGCAAATATAAAGATCTCTTCTGGACTCCTGAAGCTACAATGTCAATAAGAACAAGCATCGATCAAAAGAGCAGTCATGTGCCATATGACATAATAGACAATTAATTGTATACATTACTCTAGCTATTCCCACACGAACTCTAGGTATCATTTTGATCTAGCATTGAATAAACTTTAATATAAAACAGGTGATCAAAGATGCATGCAAAAAGTTCTTCCAGCTCTTGTTCTCATTTTTTAGGCAACCAGAACAGTTGAAACCCCCAAGCAAAACAAACCAAATAAAAAATTAAAAAAACAAAATAAACACGCCTCAACCTCATCTTCACAACATTATTTTACAGTACACAATTCAAGGATTTTTGTTTAATCACCCCCCCTTAATGCTATATATGTCGCCAAAAATTGACCATAAGCAAAATGGAGATTAATTAAACTCTGAAAAGATATGTAAATGCACATGAGACAAATGGTAAAATTGTTGTTTTTCATTAAATCTGATTATATGGCTCTAACCAGACCCGACCTTGCTTCCCATGTTAAACCACATATGTGTAATGCATCCTTATTTATTTTGTCTCGGCAATTATTTTTGTCGTTTTTAGATGGTGACTGCAAGGGTTTGATGATATTCTACGAGAGAATATGGAGAAAGAACATGAGACCATAACACATATGTTAACTCCAACTGCAATACTTTTTAATGAGCTGTATGGCCATTTCGGAAATTAATTCCTCACCAGCAGCACTAGAACCCAAACAAAGGAAATCCATAATTTCAAAAAAAATGTTTATAATGCATAAAACCAAACGAAATCCGAATAATTAGTAATATCAAATATAGCTAAGGACAAAACTACGATGGAGGGTTTTAATCCTTCGGTTTTAGAATTTATATGTATTTAGATTATAGTAATTGAACAAAGTGTACACATGAGATATTATCTCATATACAAGTACACCATATCTAAGAAAAATAAAGAGCATACATCTCTACCACGGGGAATTGTTTGTCAACTCCACACTGCAATAAAAGATACATGGAATTCGACTACATTGACCTAGCCATTCCCTTTCTTGCTTCCTTCGTTAAATCACACATGTGTGGACCATTTATACTCGTTTTGTGCGTGTAATTATTTATTGGTGAAGTTCTAGGTGACTGCAAGATGCCGATAAATAGTGAAAACGTTGCCTAATTTGTTATTCCAATGTTTTCTGGGGCTTTGACACCGCTACATTTGCTCAATATCCTGTTATTTGGTTTACTTATGCAAGTGAAGATTTCTAATTTGAACCAATGTATTACATGTATTAATTGTGATACTAGTATTTATTAAAGTAAGGAAATGCAAACTAACATAGTTCATTATATTGTGATGTCACTCCAATAGCTCTATCCTAAACTAAATTTGGCTTTCCTATTTAGATTTTTTTTATCTCTATTAGCTTTTACACGTTTTTGGTTAATAGACTTTCAAATATTCTGCTTTTATCTGTACTGATGAGACATAAGTTGTCGAAATGCAGAAAAGAAATTAGCAGTAACTTCGGTATTTTGTTATTTGTAGGGGTTTACAATGTTAAGGCTTTAGGTTTGAGTGTTGAACTTTTTGAATTCGTGTTTTTCGTGGGTGTTGTGTCCTCTGTCTTTTTGTGTTTTGTGTATGCTGTGTCCTCTGTCTTTTTGTGTTTTGTGGGTGTTGTGTCCT
>MJUU01059265.1:68177-101564 GCA_002080025.1 Modiolus philippinarum | reverse complement strand
TGTGTTTTGTGGGTGTTGTGTCCTCTGTCTTTTTGTGTTTTGTGGGTGTTGTGTCCTCTGTCTTTTTGTGTTTTGTGTGTGTTGTGTCCTCTGTCTTTTTGTGTATTCGTTTTTGCCATGTCTCTGCACTTTATCTGTGGAATCTTGTGTCTTTTCCCTTTGCTATACTACTGTTTTTGTCGATGTGCACTACTAAGTAAAACCCAAAACGTATTGAATATTCCATTTGATTTAATATCCGGATAACGTATTTAACCTATTAATTACTTATATTCTGACGTCCTTTATTCCCTATTGCAACTCTGTGCTTTCAAGTATTTTAGTGGTTCAAATAACTAAATACCGAAGTTACTGTGAATTTAATTTCTGCATATGTTCAAAAAATGCTAAGAAATTACCGATAAAAAACAATTTTAACTTTGAAAATTATGCAGCTGCTTTCGTTAGTTTATCTTCCAAGTTCCGAATATTTGTAAATACGCAACTGGGATTGACAACACGATCCAAAAAGACATTTTCAGGTTGCAGCTTAATGTTCATTTATCATTGTCTTGAATATTATACTAGAATGCACTGAATATTGCAGGAAAAATATGTTATGTCAGAAATGCAACAGTTTCATTCCTTCAGGTTCNTGTGTCCTCTGTCTTTTTGTGTTTTGTGGGTGTTGTGTCCTCTGTCTTTGTGTGTTTTGTGGGTGTTGTGTCCTCTGTCTTTGTGTGTTTTGTAGGTGTTGTGTCCTCTGTCTTTGTGTGTTTTGTGGGTGTTGTGTCCTCTGTCTTTTTGTGTTTTGTGGGTGTTGTGTCCTCTGTCTTTGTGTGTTTTGTGGGTGTTGTGTCCTCTGTCTTTTTGTGTTTTGTAGGTGTTGTGTCCTCTGTCTTTTTGCGGTTTCGTTTTTGCCATGTCTCTGTATTTTATCTTTGTAATCTTGTGCCTTTTTTCATTTGCTATTCTACTGTCAATGTCGGTGTGCATTACTAAGTAAAACCCAAAACGTATTGAATATTCCATTTGATTTAATATCCGGATAACCAATTAATTTCTTATATTTTGACGTCCTTTATTCCCTATTGCAACTCTGAGCTTTCAAGTATTTTAGTGGTTCAAAAACTGTTGAGAAAGCGCTAAAAAGCAATTTTTACTTTGAATATAATGCAGATGCTTTCGTAAGTTTATCTTCAAAGTTCCGAATATTTGTAAATACGCAATGAGGATTGACAACACGATCCAATAAAGACATTTTCAGGCTGCCACTTAATGTTTAAGAAAAAAAAACATTTTCAGGTTTAAACGTAATGTTCATGTATCAATGTCTTGAATATTTTACTAGAATGCACTGACTATTGCAGTAAAAATACGTTATGTACGAAATGTTACACTTTCATTCCTTCAGGTTCAGAATGGATAATGCCTGTTCAGTCAATTGTTTTGTCATAACCTTCCCGTCCACGGTAACGGGTAAAGATTCTAAGAAAACATGATATTGTGGAATAAGCTCGCTATTTGTGGTATTTGTAGTATAATTGTCTTCAAGGAAAATTTTTATTTCGTCCCATAATACGTTTGAATGTTTTTCCCTGACTATGCAAGCGCACAACTGTTGAAATGTGCTATCATCTGTCACCGGAATAACCGCCACCATATTGATATCTTGATGCGTCCTTATCATACTTTCAACCTGAGTTAAAGATACACCCCTAATGCCAATATTTACAAGTTCACTTGCTCTTCCCATGACTACCACTTCTCCTGTTTTTGTTACATACCCAACATCATTTGTATTGTACCACTGTCCGCTCTCCAGAGTTTCTTTTTTCTGCTTGGGTTCATTTAAATACCCGGGGAAAGAAATGCGTGCGCGCAAATAAATATGTCCAGTTACCCCCCGTGGGCACACTTTATTGGTGTCATCAACAATTTTTATCTCTGTACCACGGACAGGAAAACCACAATGGTAATCTAAAAACGTTGCCTGACCAAATGTTACTTCTTTCAAAGTACTCACATTCATTTCTGCACTGGCATATACAATCACGAGTCGTTTTGTCACCAGACGAACTATTTCTGCTACAGAATATCTCAAAGGATAGCCTCCTACGTATACGGTTCCGATTGGGAACTGCGGGCCTAACTCTATATTTTCTTAGCATAAGAAATGTAGGACTGGATCAACGATGAGAGCATGACTGCATTTCTCTGCATTTATGATCTTCACGATAAGTTTCGACATTGACTCTACAGAGTTTTTCTGACGTATGTTATCAATTGTAACAACAGTACAACCAAAATTAAGATATGGGGTTACATAGCCACTGCCGAAAAGAAATGACTGTGCATTAAAGTACTTATCATTTTGTGAAAAATTCATCACATTGTTTGAACAACCAGCTACCCCTAAAATACGGAAATGTGACCAAGGAATAAGTTTTCGACCTCCAGTGGTGCCAGATGTTGAAAAAATTACACATATATCGTCTGGGTCCAAGTCAGGGAGAACTACATTGTCATTGGCCATTCCTAAAGTTAAAACATCATTGTATGTAAAAGGGAAGTCTTCATTGCTCGTTTTTCCAATGTGAATTCCATATAATAAACCATTGACCTCTGACATTTCTGTTTGACCAAAATGATCAGTTCCCCCTAGAATCGTCTTCATTATTGCGCCATTTTGATCAGTAGAACTAGTTGAGAAAATAATAGCTTTACAATTTTCCGCTTTGCTGAATACATTCAAAATATCCTCACCATCTTTCCTTCCAAATCTGAATCCAAGTGAAATGCCACCTGCCATTACAATTCCAAAGTGACAAATCAAACACTCCGCTATGTTTGGTAAACTAACTGCAACAACATCACCCTTATGAATCCCCATTTTCATTAATCCTTTTGCGAATTTTTCGTACAGTTCTAAACATGTTACTGTCATCCTCTCCTCTTCAGCTGTATAGAACACTGCTGCTGTTTTGTTTGGTGTGTTTCGTGCAAAATATTGCAAACGTTCTGGAAGTATTTCATATAGAAATGGCTGGTCCATAGGGGAAGCAACATAGCTGACTTCCATGTTTTCAGTATAATCAACAATAAATATTCACGTCGTACATTTCACAACAGGTATATATTTCAAGATAAAAAAATGATAAAAACTACATTCACAATCTCATTTTTGACACGAGCATTATAGATTCGATATAAAATAGGTTATGTAGTGTAAAATGTTCGTAATTAAAAGTTTAAATGCAAATAAAATGCAAGAAAAACAAGTACTATCTTTAAAATATTTTCGAAGCAATAAAATGTGTGCTTTCTTTGTTTTTTCAAAACAACAATTCTAATGTGAAAAACATTGTACGAAGCGATGAAACAATCAGAACGTTAAGTAATTTTGATTGAATTTGATATATGTTTAGCTGTGAAAATTAATAATATATTACTCCTTTAAATTTGTTTTTACTGTGCAAAGCATTACAACTCTGATATTTCCTATCATTACCATACAATAAGAGGCCCGGTATGCTCGTCTGTATGTAACGACGAACGCCATTCTATTGTAGAACCTTTAAAAGAACTCAATTAACACAATCTCTTTTCATAAATATTTATTTCCCAGGGAGATATATTTTAAGTCTCCCAAACGAAGTTGGGAGACTTATTGTTTTTGCCATCTTTTTATTCTTCTTTCTTTCTTTATTCTCGTCCGGATGAAGTTGTCCGAAGCGGATCTCAGAGACCATCAGACCTAGAACTTTGAAACTTTGTGGGAAGTTAGCCCCATATATCTAGTTGTGCAAGACATAAATATTTTTCCAAAGGGGGTTCATTAAGGGTACATATACGGGGCTTAAAAAGGGATGGGGTCGCCAATGTTAACCCTATGGGAAAATGAAATTTTGGATATTTTTCAACATATTTCTCATTATATCTCAGAAACTTTTAATTCTAGCTCCATGAAACTTCATCTGAAAGGTGTTTTTAATGTAAGAAAGGGTTCTAAAGCATTAGAAATTTCAAAATGACTTCAGTTGTCATGGAAACCAACCCCAAAACTAGAAATTTTGAGAAAAAAGTAGTTTATGCTAATGATTATATTTTGATTACAGCAGTACATATTATATATGTTATAAGGGAAACCCTTGTCGATTTTCTTTTAAAAGAGGTCTGAAATTGAGTGTTATGGACAAAAAAGTATTTGGTTGCCATAGAAACAAACCAGAATCTTATTTTTTTGAAAAATCTGCTTTTCTGATAAAAAAGAAGGAATTTTGAGAAATATATATTACATAGCTTATAAGGGGAACCCCTGCCCATTTTTTTTTTGGAAGGAGGTCTGAAATTGGGTGTAATGGACAACAGAGCATTTGATTGTCATGGAAACAGAACCAGAATCTTATTTTTTTTTTGTTGAAAAATCTGGTTTTCTGATAAAAAAGAAGGAATTTTGAGAAATATGTATAACATAGCTTCTAAGAGGAACCCCTGCCCATTTTTTTTGGAAATAAGTCTGAAATTGGGTGTAATGGTAAAAAGAGCATTTGGTTGCCATGGAAACAAAACCAGAATCTTATTTTTTGGGGGAAAAATCCTGTTTTCTGATAAAAAAAAAGGGAATTTTGAGAAATATGTATAACATAGTTTATAAGGGGAACCCCTGCCCATATTTTTTTGGGAAAGGGTCTGAAATTGGTTGTAATGGTCAAAAGATTATTAGGTGTTTGCTGTTTTCCTGTTTTTGTAATTTGGTTGCAATGGAAACAACACCAGAAACTTCTTTTTTTGGAAATCAGGGTTTCTGATAAAAAAGAAGGAATTTTGAGATATATGTATTACATAGGTAATAAGGAGAACCCAATCCAATTTTTTTGGGAAAGGGTCTGAAATTGGGTGTAATGACAAAAAAGCATTTGGTTGCCATGGAAACAAAACCAGAACTTTATTTTTTTTAATGGGGGTTTCTGTTATAAAAAATGAAATTTTGAGAAATATGCATAACATAGGTTATAAGGGGAACCCCTGCCCAATTTTTTTAAAGAAGGGGGTTTAAAATTGATTGCAATGGATGGGGGGAATTCAAAATAATTATGGTTGCCATGGAAACTACTAAAAACGTTAAATTTGAGAAGATCATAATTACTGTTGATAATTATTAATTGTAGTGTTTTTATTACAGCTATATGTATTACTTAGTTGTTTAAGGGGAACCCCTGCCCAAATTTTATTTTGAAACAAGGTAAGAAATTGGATGTAAAGGATAAGTGTGCATCGAGTTGCTATGGAAACCAAGCCAGAAACCTATAATTTTGAGAAAAACGTATTTTTTTCTGAATGTAATAATTTGATTTCAGCAATATGTATAAACTAATTTATAAGGGAATCCCTGCCCGAATTTTTTTATCCAGAGGGAGTCTCGTAATAGCTTGAAATCAGATATTGGAGTTCGTTAGGGAGACTTTTGTGTTTCGCTTGCGAACAGTTATCACTTGTTAAATCCTGTTTTCCTAAAGGGACGTTGTATTCTCTTTCAATGCGTCAAAGATTAACCTCGTTTAACTCACCATGCGTATTTCAAGTCGGGAATATGACGATCTGCGTTTTGGTATGTGTGCTCTTGTACAATGCACTTCCCTTTCTAATCTTCCCCCTGAATATATGCTTCAGACTCTTGATGTCACCTTTATTGGTACATGTATGCATGTTTCAGTGGTGAGTTTTTAAGATTGCAATTGAAGGTTTCAGTTAAAATGACAGACCTACTGCTGCAGTTCCTTACAAGTAGTACCTTTGTCACAAAAATATATAACAATAGTGAAAACCTGCAAATGACACTTGATTTTATCTGCACTGATGAGACATAAGTTGTCGAAATGCGCATATGCAGAAAGTAAATTCATAGTGACTTCGGTATTAGTTATTTGCCAATTCGTAGTTATATTTCTTAGACATAAATGAAGACCAAAATATTTTAAAAGTGTGTACCTTAAGATAATCTGAGAGCAATGCATAATAAAATACAAATAAGCATAATGAAGCAAAAAAAAATTTAAATCAATGAAAAAACTGATATGACCTGTTAAAAATAACACTTATTTAGAGAAAAATACACAAAATGCACTGATAAAAACTTTCGATTAAAAGTTTAGGATTAATTAAGGACACACCCGCTTTATGAAATAAATGAAAAAATACCGAAGTTGCTGTTAATTTTTGTATGCATATGCGCATTTCGACAACTTATGTTTCATCAATGCAGATCAAACCAAAACATTTGGAAGTCCATTAACCGAAAAACATGCTAAATCTGATAGAAAATGGTATTTAATATGTTAGTTTTATCGGGACATATTTGCATGATAAGCAAAATTTAAATAAATAAGGTCTTTAAAGCAATCCACTCAGTCTGTGTGCTTTGTTTGAATTTTCTAAGAATTTTAAAAGCAGAATACAAGTGTTTTTCATTATTTTTTTTAGATTATTGAATTTTGAACAAAATAATATGTAAAAGGAAATTTTTGCACTGACCGGTACATTTGTAATGACTAAAATCAGAGACATATAATTAATATACATGTAATTATTTGTCTCTGCTAAAATGAAGATTTCTAAGTGAACTTTTATTAAAAAATATTCATTTTCATGGAATTTTCAACAAAATAATGTGTAAAAGGAAAGATTGCACTGACTGGTGTATTTGTACTGACTAAAATTAAGATTTCTTGCACTGAAGGAACATTTTTAATGACTTAGTGAACATTTACAGATGATTTTTTTAATCAAAACTACTTATTTTGATGGAATTTCGAACAAAATAATATTGACAAGGAAAGTTTCCCTGTGACCAGTCCGTTTGCAATGACAAAAATGAACGGTTTGTCTTTTTACCACAGAACACAACAAAATACCACAGAACGCCACAAAAATACCACAGAACACCTAAAATTAATAATGAAAAGGCAAAAGTAAATTTCACAATAGATTTTATATTTTAAAAGCATTTTAAATTCTTATATAAATAAGGTAATTTACGTAAATTATAAATAGCTGACTTACATATGACTGTAGTTACCTCCGCTGACTAATGGCGGACACGATTTTGTAGGGCGAAGAAATTTGTGAATTTCCAAGTATACTAGCCCGAAACATAGCTTGGTGTATATGTTTTGCGGTCTGAGCAAATAAAAGTGACAACAAAAGTCCGAATCGATCAAAGGAAGAGACCAGTAAGGAAAATCCGTATAACATTCGACTGAATGCATCAAATATTAATTTAGAGGCCCCAGAGATTGCCAAATTCTTTCAAAATGACGCAATTGAAGAGCACTATTCAGAGGATTGCCTACCCGCGAAACTGGCAGAACCAACATCTGAAAAAGGTTGTTGTTGCTCTTATGAACGTCTAGATACAAGTATATATGAACGAGAGGCAAGAATGGTAGCTTATAGAACAATTCAAAGCATACTACAACCCTGGATCAAAGCGCTGCACAAATATTTCTATGAAATTGTAGGCATTTAGGGTGACCGAAAAGTGACCTGGGTGGACAGTCCCGAAACGATCTCTAATCACAACCCGCTACAGAAGGTTACTATTGACCTAAAAAGGACTAAAGAAGATAGGCTATATAAGCTTACATTCTTCTTAAAATCAGGTCTTATCCAAGTCCAAGGGAACTGTTATAAACTGTCTCAACTGACTTCCCAGTCCTTACGAACATTTTACATAAAATATGTGGTCCATTACCTGAAAACCATGAAATTGACAGCACAGAACACAACACGCTAGTACATGTAGACGCCACAAAACATGACACGCCGGTGAAAGAAGTAGAGACAATTGATGAAGATGAATACCAAGATCAAAATAACAATACAATAGACAAAAGAGACTAGAGCAAACTTTCGGTGACTCTCTTATAAAATTAGAACGTAGCTGTACAGCAAATACAGAACAAATCATCGCTGCTATTAACACAAAATCAGAACAGAAGGCAAACACTGGCCAAACAATAAGTGATCTTGAGAACAAAATAAGAATTCTGAAACAGGAAAAAATCACATCTTGAAGTCGAACTTAAACTGGAGAAAAGTAATAATACTTTACAAACCGAACAGTTGAATGATTTGGTATCCTCTGAAAGGAAAATGCTTAAAGAGACAAGAGAACAATGGCAAGTTTCAATTAAAACCACCCGAGACGAGCAGGAAGCTCTCGGAAGACAGCTGAAGGACAAAAATGATGAACTTGAATTATTAAATAACAACATTAAGGATCTCAACTTTAAGCTAAAGCATGTCACGGATGGGATTATTCAACTTAAAATGCAAATTTCATCATTGATAAACAAGACAGTTCTCCGCAAGCAAAACAAGTGAAACCGCACCGACTGTTCTACTTGTAGGTACATCAAATGTTGAGGGAATAAAGCAAGATTAGCTAACACATATAGCTACGGTACAAAAGGAAGTGCAGTTTGCAATGAGAGACACGGCACTATATCTTGATTCTGTGACAACACCACCTTCGGTGCTCCTACTCCATTCCTCAACAAATGACTTAAAAGACACATAACCTCAAAGATGTGTGCATAACATATTTCAGATTGCTACAAATGTATGTTCAATGTGGCCAATTATGAATTAGTGATTTCGTTAACAACACCACGGTGTGATTCAATAACCCACTCAACCAATGCGCAACTTATAAAATGTTCTTGCAAAACAAAGGTTTGCTGGAGTCGACAATGTATATCTTGTTGATCATATTAATATGCTTCTCCACGGAAATCCAAACAGAAATCTTTTAGTAGATGATCGAGTTCATCTCAATAATAAAGGATTATCCATACTAGCTGCTAACTTCAAAAGGGCAACGTCCCCTTACCAACCCGAGTGCTTCGAGACAAAGGGGGCTATACAGAGGCCGTGGTAGAGGAAATAATCCGCAATAACTTGTGAAATCACAATATTTCATGCCTAAATATTTTAGTACTTTATTGATTACTATATATACATATTCTTATATTATTTTACTTTCTTTGTAGAGAAATAGAAATATCTTTGGTAGTCAAGGGTACACTAGGTAGATTTTAAGTCTGACAGCAAGTCAGCAACTTTTCATACATACTAACATATACTGTACCTGGCTTTAATTTCATTTTTATTGATTATTGATTCTGGAACATAGGGGGCATAAAATCATAAGCTCATGACAAGACCAAGGACCCGCATTTCATTAATGATATAAAAAAATATGACTTAGTCTTTCTGGCAGAAACTCATATTGGGAATGATGCTGGTATCTATAATATTGGGACATTTGATTTCATCCTATCTGTAGAAAAGCTTCCAGACACAATAATCGCCATTTTGGAGGGTTAGCCATTCTTCGCAAACCAGAAATATAAAGACATGTCAAAATTCTATAAAAAAAAATACAAACCCTGAATACCGGTTGGTAAAACTTGATAAAGATTTTTTGGTCTTAACATGCTTAAGAAAGACCTATATATTTGCTTAGTATATTATCCACCTATTGGCTCAACATATATCCAAGGGTTAGACAAGGATATATTTGACTGTATTGAATATGACATTGGCACCTTTAAAAATTTGGGTAACATCATGCTTTGTGGCGATTTTAACGCACGAATTTCAACAGATCGGATTTTATATCACAGGACGACAACCAGTATATACCTATTTTTTTTCAAATTATCCAATTGATATGGACTTAATGCAGAGACAAAGTCCAGATACCACTCTTGATACTAGGGGGAAAGAGCTACTTGACTTATGTATAAGCAAGCAAATTAGAATATTAAATGGCCGCACCCTTGGGGATATGTTTGGTCACTACACATGTTATACTCCTAATGGAGCTAGTGTGGTTGATGATATTGTGGTGTCGGAAGGTATTCTGGATCAAATTCTATATTTTAAAGTATCTGAGTTAATTTCAACTCTATCTGTCACTCACTGTAAGTTTGAATGGACTATGTCGGCTAAGTATAGCAAAATACAAACTCAAACTGATATTGAAATGCACCAGCTTATTCCAACCTTTGCATGGTCAGATGACTCGTCTGAAAAATTCCAGCTCGCACTGAGTGATAATTGTGTACAACAAAAATTATGTGGTTTTAGTGATAGGCATATACATGGTATTAATGTCTCTGTAGACGGGGCAGCAGTAGAACTCACTAACATAATATTATCAGCAGCTAACTGCTCACTCAATAAAAAGAAGGGCATGAAATCCTTCTTAAATCCCAAACATCAAAAATGGTATGATATGGATTTAAAAAAATCCAAAACAAATCTTATTAAGTATGGCATTATGTATTCAAAATAGCGTTAAGAACCACTATAATTACAAATTATATAGAGAATATAAAAAACTAAGAAAGTTTAAATACAGACAGCATAAAAAGTCCATTCTTAATCAGTTAGAAAATCTACATGAGGATAATTCTAAATTATATTGGAGCTTGGTTAATGATCTCAAATAATCCAAACAAAAAGACCAGACAAGTTCTGCTGTTGATCCATCTACATGGGTATCTCACTTTAAAAAACTGAATAAAGTAAAAATTGATTTTAGAGATCCCCTTAAGGACCTTAATATCCTAACTTACACTCTAGAAAAAAAAATAATGAACTTGATAAGTCCATAGCAAATGAGGAAGTTTCAAACGCTATCTCCAAATTAAAATATAATAAGTCACCAGGACTTGATAATCTGTCTAATAACTAAATACCGAAGATACTGTGAATTTTGATCCTGCATATGCGCATTTTTTCGACAACTTAAGTCTCTTCAGTGCAGATTAAAATCTAAACGTTTGGAAGACCATAAAGTCAAAGATGTTAAATAAATTATAGAGAACAAATTACCAAAAATGATATAAATAGAAAGCCAAAATCAGCTAAGGACAGAGCTTTGCATGAGGTAGATACTCCTTAATTTCAACAAAATTTACAAAAATTAGATATTGTAAGGTTCCAAATAAAATCGGCTTTCGGGTCAGCACCGAAGTAGTAATATGCTAAAAAGTGGACAAACCATGCCTTTTCCCTCTTTTGTTAAGCTACTAATGCAGTGGGCTGATGGATATATAACACCCATACATAAGTCTAATGATATTTCGGACCCAAATAATTATAGGGGCATTGCAGTATTTAGTGCCATTGGTAAATTATTTAACAGTGTCCTTAACATCAGACTGGATACTTTCCTTCCAAAAAACAAAACCATAAATGAGTGTCAAATGAGATTTACAAGGAAAGCAAGTACCACAGACCATATGTTTATATTAAAATGCATAATTGATGAATACTGCCAACTTAATGATGGTAGGGTGTATGTCTGCTTTGTTGATTTTCAAAAAGCCTTTGACACTGTTGTCCACACAGGTTTGAAAATCAAACTACTCCAAATATGTGTAGGAGCACTTTTTTACAATGTCATCAAGAATATGTAACTATGGGGTTAGCAGATCCTGCATCAGAATTAAACACTGAGTTACAGGCTTTTCCCAATAAAGTTGGGCGTCAAACAGGGAGACAATCTAATTCCTACCCTATTTAATGTGCTTATAAATGATTTACCAAATTACCTTGAGAATTCTTGCGACAAAACTCTTCTAAATGGTAAATCTCTTAACTGTTTGATGTATGCCGATGATATGAGATTGTTGTCGACAACAGCTAAGAATCTTCAAACCAAACTTGACATCCTAGAAAAATACTGTAAAGATTGGTGTTTGATTCTCAATCCAAGTAAAACAAAGATTTTGATCTTCAACAAGGCAGGCAGACACATTCATAATAATTTTAAATACAAAGAATTTAGGTTGGAGTGTGTACAGCAATATAAATACCTAGGTGTGCACTTCAGTGCATCAGGCTCTTTCTCTTTTGCTCAAAATGAACAACTATAAAAAGGCTTTGAAAGCATAAGCATATTTTAAGTTACAGAAGATTTCTTGTCTATGAATCCAAAATCCAAACAAGCATTCATGAGGTCTGGGGATCTTTAAATTGTCTGTCCCCAAAATTTAGAAACCGTGATGCAACACCTCTAGACAGAATTTACTTGAATTCAATGAGTGAAAGACTACATTAAAAATTTTGTAAATATATACTTGGTGTTAACAGGAAAACCACAAATTTTGCAGTTTTATCTGAACTTGGTCGCTTCCCTATGCATTTTGATATTGTGAAAGATATGCTCAACTATTGGCAAAGATAAGAACACAATGTCGAAAATTTTCCACTGTTGCAGGATGCATATATGCACTCTAAAATGCTCCATGGCAGCACAAATCATCATAGTATGGGTCACTTATGATAATTTTGCACACATTTCCTGATCTATGCAACCAACATCACATGCAAAAGAAAATAAGCAAACAGACAATTGCAAGATCCCTGAAAAGTTCATATATTAATGAGTGGTATAGAAAAAATTGCTTGATTTCTCAGATGCAAAACTGAGAACATACACAAAATTCAAGTCAAACTATGGAATTGAAAAATATTTAGATTCCATCAATAGTTTTGAGCACAGGAGAAGCCCAAGTAAATAAAGATTGTCAAGCACACCATTTGCAGGTTTAAAGTATGTAGATACCAGGGTATCCCTCCACAATTACGACTTTGCCAACATTGTAACTCAGGCGAGGTTGAAGATGAAAAACACTTCTTGTTGAAGTGTTCTAAATATAATGCTGAAAGGTTGACCTTTACAAAACAATATCAGAATCTTGTAAAAACTTTGTAAGATTGGATGATGACCAGAAATTAATCTGGTTATTTGATTTTGAAGATATAACTATACGAAAATATTTAAGTGAGTTCACATTAAAAAATTGCAGATAATACTAGCGAAGTGAACAATTTTATGCACATACGTGCAGTATTTGTTGCTCATATCATAACTAAACAAGTGTGCTGCTTTTCTACATTTTCGACACGAGGAGGATGGCCGAAGCAGCATGCTGCACATCCTTGAGCACCGACCCTTTGTGTCTCTTATAGACCGGCAACTAATTTTGCTTTATATACACTTTTTGTAGTTGTACTTCTACATTAGACACGAGGAGGAATGTAGATATTACATATCCTAGAGCATCGGGTTTTTTTTTGTGTTTTGTTTTGGTTTTTTTTTTTTGCTTGTTTGTTTTTGTTTATGTTTTTGTTTTTTTTTCGTTGTTGTTGTTTATTGCTTTTTTTTAACCTAGTGGTGTTTCTATATCAGACACGCGGAGGATTTTGGTTGTTCTTATGAAGCAACACACATATCCTTGAGCACCGTCCCTTGGTGTCTTTTGTAGATTAACAACTTGTTGATATTGATATTATTGTTATTTATGATGCGTGCGTATGTACTTACTAAAATTAAAGAAAAAAAATCTGATAATGTGTTTATACCACCTCCCTCGTCTGGGTTAAGGGCATACATGTATATAAATTTATATATTAACTTGTTGTTACATTAATTTTGTTGTATTGTTGTGTCTGAATTATGAATGTTATATTTGTAATTGCCCCTTGAGGGACCTTCATTGGAATAAATGTATCTTAATCTGAATCTTATAAATATGAAAATAAACACTTGTATATCTAACCAAACAGGTCATTATTTGTGAGGGAAAAAAGGGGGTGTGTGCAAGTGAAAAAGGGGGGTGATTGGTCGTGATGGTAATATGAATTAATGATGTTAAAATGCGCATCAATGATTATTTAATTGTTACTAGACCACAAAACTAAGGTCAAGGTCAAAATCCATATGGCAGACATTCATGTATTACTCAAGAGCAACCCATAAAGCAAATATCACTGCCCTACCACTTACAGTAATTGAGAAACTTTTCTAAATGGATAAACTTAACCATGTTCACTAAACCATGAAATTGAGGTCAATCTTAAAAGCCATATGGCAGACCAAGACCAAGCTATATACCAAATATCATTGACATATCACTTGTAGTTATTATACCCCCACGCAACGAAGTTGCGGAGGGTATATAGTTTTGACTGATCCGTCCGTCCGTCTGTCATCACTAAGGGGTACATCATTTGTCCAGATAACTACTCATACAGTTTTTAAGATAGGAGGTTTTTATTTTGCAGGTTTATTGTGCATATATGAAAGATGAGCTTGCTACTTGGATTTAAGAAATAGATTATTGCAAGTGGGCTCTATGCGAATTGGAACATGGGCAGACCTTATATTTGTCAATATTTTATACCGAGCGATAGCGAGGTATAAAATGAAGACAAATATAAGATCTGACCATGTTCTAATTCGCATAGAGCCCAATTGCAATAATCTATTTCGATTCTAATATATTTATCAAGAGTTCTGAACATACGGCTCTTAGAGAGCAATATTGAGTTTTGCACTAGAATTGGAATATGTCGGAAAACTGCATACAAACACAAATAAATGAACATAGAGAAATCTATATTCGTTATTTTATTAATACAAGTGGCTCATAAGCTAACGAATTTATACAAATAATTTATTATTCATCAATTGAAATACGGATATTTTAAAATCGAAGCGGGTATAACTGTGAGATGTTTGTATTTCTGATTCGTATGACTGCTTAGTTATGTTATTTTTGAAGCCAAAAAAGAAAAGAAAAGAAATAAATCTCATATTCATAATTTATTAACGTTAAAAATTAGATATTCTAAATTTAAATCGTAGAGTATGATATGCAACATAGGTACGATTTCATAACAACAACACATTCGTTGCTAGGTGACCGTCTTATGTCAATTTCAGTTCTGAGTATTAAATTGAGTAACTGTTGTAAATTTCTATTATTGTCATTATTTGATGTGGATTTCTTGGCGATTCATTATTTAAAACTTTATTTACACAAAGTTAAATGAATATTGAGTGAATAAAATGTGAATTTGTACATTACGAATGTCCCTTTGTGAAAAAAATATACGCATGTGCTAAAAAATATTGTTGGAATTAGAACATAGCTTTGTTTCCAAAGCGAAAGAAGAGAGTCATATTTGAATTGGTTTTTGATCATTTTTCACAAAAAATGCATATTTATTTTTATTTATTATTTTTTTTTTTTGCATAATATTGCTTATAGGGTACATCGTTTGTCCTTATAAATCCTCCTACAGTTTTTAAGATAGGAATTAATGAAGAAAAGGAAGTTTTTATGAAGAAAACGAAATTTTTAGTTTGCAGGTTTATTGTGCATATATCAACCAGAGGCTCCCTGGAGCCTATATCGCTCACCTGGCTTTCAGTTGCCACAATCAAGCTAACATTGTAAATTATACAGTTGAACTTCAGTCTCTCAAACTTTGGTAGAGCATACACCACCATTAACTTGGACTCTATTTTAAGTCTGATCATGTTTTACTGTACTTCTTTGTTGCGCTTTTTTGACAAATTGTCTTGCTAAGGACCCCTTTCGACACCAGTTTTGAAGTCGAGACATCATTTGGTAAATGGCGGTCAACAGTAATTATATCTTTACTACATCAATATATATTTGGAAACCAAATTTCATTGAAATCGGACAATGTTGAATTTTCCCACCTTTTTGGCGGCCATTTTGAAAATGGCAGTCAACAAACAATTTTCAACATCGGTTTTGCAGTAGTGACATCAATATCCACTTGGAAACCAAATTTCATTGAGATCAGACAATGTTGATTTGGGAGCCATTTTGAAAATGGCGGTCAATGAACATTTTTAACATCAGTTTTGAAGTTGTTACATCAATACCTTTTTGGAAACCAAATTTCATTGAAATCGGACAATGTTGAATTTTCCCGCCTTTTTGGCGGCCATTTTGAAAATGGTGGTCAACGAAAAATTTTCAACACCGGTTTTGAAGTTGCAACATCAATATCTATTTGGAAGCCAAATTTTATTGAAATCGGACAATGCTGAATTTTCCCGCCTTTTTTGGAAGCCGTTTTGAAAATGGCGGTCAACCAATAATTTTCAACATCAGTTTTGAAGTCGCCACAGCATTGCAAACATTTTATCAACTGACACAACCTTTATCTTCTATAGTTTAGGAAATAAAAGATGAAAAATATGAAAATTTTGAAAATTCCGTAAAAAAGGGCAATAACTCCTACAAGGGTTTTTGGATTATCTTCAAAATTTCAGGGTGGGTAGATCTTGACATGCTGAACATTTTTGCAATAAAAAGTTGACTTGTATCTCTTATAGTTTTTCTGATAAAAAATTAATAAAGTTAAAATTTTGCAAATTTTACAGAAAAAGGGCAATAACTCTAAGATGGGTTTTCGGATTTTCTTCAAAATTGCAGGGCAGGTAGATCTCGCTATGCTGATTACTTTTGCTCCTGTCAGATTTTTGATATCTGTAATGGTTTTTGAGTTATTTGCAAAAAACAGCAATTTACCCCTGTGTTCTATTTTTAGTAACAGCAGCCATGTTGTTTGGTCTTCGGACTAATCGAACACAATTTTTAAACTGCATACCCTGGTGATGCTTCAGGCCAAGTTTGGTTACAATTGGCTTTGCAGTTTCAGAAGAGAAGATTTTTTAAATTGTTGACGGACGACGGACGACGGACGCAAACTGATGAAAAAAGCTCACATGGCCTTTTAGGCCAGGTGAGCTAAAAATGTGAATGCTACTTGGATTTTCATTTTTGATCATTTCTGACAAAAACACATGGATGAACTTTGTAATTTTTATGCACAACGTTGCTTATAGGGTACATCATTTATCCGGATAACTACTCCTGCAGTCTTTATGATAGGAAGTTTTTATTTTGCAGGTTTATTGTGAAAATATCAGATGTACATGCTACCTGGATTTTGATTTTTGATAATTTTTTAGAAAAATAAAGAAATTTCATTTAAGTTTGGTAAAAATAAAACAATACAAGTATTGTAAATACTCTAAATTTAATAACATAAAGGCAGTCGGGGCTCTTTGAGAGGTCCTCGGTATAGGTCTGAGCAGTCAGGATTCTATGACAGGTTAAAGTAGCCAGGGCTCTATGACCAGAACAGGTCAAAGCAGCCAGGGCTCTACGACCAGAACAGGACAGAGCAGTCAGGATTCTATGACCAGAACAGGTCAGAGCAGTCAGGGCTCTAGAACAGTTATAAAATTAACTCAGAGCAGTTTTTATGACTGCTCTATGACTGGTCGAAGTTATCTTGAAAACGGTCCTAAGTTAACTTAGAGGAGCTTTTATGACTAGTTCAAGTTAACTTGGCGAGAGGTTATGTCTGTACCCTACTGTAGGTGAAAAGCAAGAAATCGCGGACTTTCACTTTATAGTATTCATACAATAGAAAAAGTAACTTTCACCGACTTGTTAATTAAAGATTTTTATCATTTTTTCTGAAAGTCATCAATATTTTGAATTTGTCGTGGAGAGCGAGACATATGCGTGCTAAATAGGATGGAACGGTCGACGGCGACGGACACTTTACATAATTCAGTATGCATTGAGAACTCTTTCTTGTAGGAATAGCACATTTGGTACATCGTTAGCTAACGTGAAACCCTACATGACGAACTCAAAATTATGTGACCTTGACCTCTGTTTTGCGTTTGAGTAAAACGGATTAATTTTTGCGATTAAGTTCAATTCTAAATAACTGCAAGTAGTAGCTCTATGATATTTGGTATATAGGTTGGTCTTGATCTATACATGAAATAAAATTACATCAACACATAACCAGAGACTCCCAGGAGCCTGTATCGCTCACATGGTTTTCAGTTGCCACAATCAAGCTCACATTGTAAGTTATACAATTAATCTTTAGTCTCTCAAGCTTTGGTAGCTCAAACACCATCAATATCTTGAACTGTATTTAAAGTCTGATCATGTTTTACTGTATTTCTTTGTTTTGGCTTTTTTTGACAAAAAAAGAGTTCTTGCTTAGGACCACTTTGCACACCATTTTTGAAGTCGGGACAATGGCGGTCAATGAAAAATTTTCATTATCAGTTTTGAAGTCACAACATTAATATCTATTTGGAAATCAAATTTCATTGGAATTTAACAATGTTGAATTTTCACGCCTTTTTGGCAGCCATTTTGAAAATGGCGGTCAGCGAACAATTTTTAACATCAGTTTTGAAGTCACAACATCAAAATCTATATATCTATTTGGAAATCAAATTTCACTGAAATCGGACAATGTTGAATTTTTCCGCCTCTTTTGGCAGCCATTTGAAAATGGCAGTCAACAAACATTTTTTTTCACCACCGGTTTTGAAGTAGCAATATAAAATCCACAATCGCATCGAGTGAGAAACAACATTTCAACACAAGAGATAGTTAAATTTTCAAATTTTTAAACGCGAGGCTTGCTTATTGCCGAGCGTTTAAAATATTTGAAAATTCAATTAACGAGAGTGTAGAAATGCTGTTTCTCACGAGATACGGTTGTTGATTTTATTTCTCTAATGATTTCTATGATATTTTGGACAAAAACTTGACCCCCTTTTCTGATGATCCGAAATAAATGTGTTCTTTGAGCGTGACGTCATCAGGCATGGTCGCCCTTTTTCATGACGTCACAATGGTAAAGTCGGAAAACGACAAACATATTTGACGTCAGAATTGAATTTCATCCCATCCCTTGCCGAGAACAACATTCTCTCTAGATAGGAAAAATATAGAATCCACACCCGCATCGAGTGAGAAACGATATTTCTACACTAGAGATAGTTAAATTTCCAAATTTTTAAACCCGAGGCTTGTCGAGCGTTTAAAATATTTGAAAATTTAACTATCGAGAGTGTAGAAATGTCGTTTCTCACGAGATACGGTTGTGGATTTTATTTCTCTAATGATTTTAAGTAGATTTTGGAGATAAACATGACCCCCCTTTTCTGATGATCCGAAATAAATGTGTTCTTTGATCGTGACGTCATCAGGCATGGTCGCCTTTTTTCATGACGTCACAATGGTAAAGTCGGAAAACGGCAAACATTTTTGACGTAATAATTGAATTTCATCCAATCACTTGCCGAGAACAACATTCTCTCTAGAGAGGAGAACAGTATTTCTCCAACTGTTCAAGAAACGTGAAAACAGGATAGAAATTAGATAAACGTTTTTCTCCCACTGTTCAGGAAACGTGAAAACGGGACAGAAATTAGAGAAACATCAATATCCACTTGGTTACCAAATTTCATTGAAATCGGACAATGTTGAATTTTTCCGCCTTTTTTGGCAGCCATTTTGAAAATAACGGTCAAATGAATAATTTTTAACATCGGTTTAGAAGTAACGACATCAATACCTATTTGGAAACCAAATTTCATTGAAATCGGACAATTGTTGAATTTTAACGCCTTTTTGGGTGGTCATTTTGAAAATAGAGGTCAACGAACAATTTTCAACACCGCTTTTGAAGTCGCGACATCAATATCTATTTCGAAACCAATAATCATTGAAATCGGACGTTGAACTTTCCCGCCTTTTTTGGCGGCCATTTTGGAAATTGTGGTCAACAAACAATTTTCAACACAAGTTTTGAAGTCGCCACAGCACGGCAAACATTTTACCAATTTACACTTAATTCACCTTCAATAGTTTTGGAATAAAAGATGAAAAATATGAAAATTTTGAAAATTCTATGAGAAAAGGGCAATAATTCCAACAAAGGTTTTTGGATTTTCTTAAAAATTTCAGGTTGGGTAGATCTTAATATGCTGAATATTTTTGCATTACACTTGACCTATTTGTTTCACTTTTTGAAATGAAAAATAAAAAATGCACAAATTTTGAAAATTTTACGGAAAGGGCTAAAACTCCGAGATCGGTTTTAGATTTTCTTCAAAATTGCACAATAGGTAGATCTCATCATGCTGATCAGTTTAACCCTCAGTCAGATTTTTGCAATTTACCCCTATGTTCTATTTTATTTATTTATTTTTTTTGAGAAGCTATCCTCTGGTGAAGATTCAGGCCAAGTTTGGTTACATTTGGCCCAGTGGTTTCAGAGAAGAAGATGTTTGAAATTGTTGACAGACAGACGGACGGATGGACGGACGGACGACAGACGACGGACACATAGTGATGGCAAAGGCTCACATGGCCTTTTAGGCCAAGTGAGCTAAAAAAGCAAAGATTACCGTTGTCCATAGAAATGTCACTTTGGAGAAGTAAATAAACACAAATTGCGGATTAATTATTAAGCATAAATCCATCATACATGAACTGCAATTTATTAAAGCTAAAATATTAAAAGTTAAATTAACCCGTTTTTTGATATTACTAAACTAACTATTTTAATGTCCAAAAAGTCTGTCGCTAAACAATTTCATTTAATTTTGTAATCTAAGGTGTCCAGTGATATTTCTGCCTTCTTCACAAAAGACTTCTGTCGCCGTTGATATTATACAGTTACTGTCTTTTGTTGAGGTAAATGTGCAGTGTTATTGACTTTTGGGGAAACAGATATTCATCGAGCCGCATGGCGAGGTGAATATCTGTTTTCCCAAAAGTCAATAACACTGCACATTTACCGAAACTAAAGACAGTAACTGTTTTATTCTATTATCCGATAAATACATAATAATTCTTTTTATTATGTATTATACTACACACCTAGAAATTTTCTATGGGTGTCGAATTAACGATTAAAGAGGCTCAGTTGAACATTTGCATTAAATAAATGAAATATATACTTTTCAAAAAATATTTTGAGGATAAGTAAAACAATAAATATAACATTATTATTATCTTTACTGTCAGAAATTTACAGATTCTAGCTAACACTGAGTTTGCGGCTTTTTTCCATTGTTCGTCATTGGTGGGAGATTGTGAAGAAGGGAGGGAATTGACATTTTAATGTAACAAGCGAACGTTCTTTAAAGACTTTATTTAAAGAATAAATTTTTTATCCTAAATAATCGATGATTTCTGTCTTTTAAATGAATGCTTGTGTTCTTCCTTTTCACTCCTTGCATCTGTGTAATGTGCGACGATTCTGCGCTATGTGTTGTCGACATCCGTCGGGAGATTTTTTCCCAAAATATTGTGTGAACGCCTTTACCAGTGTTACGCTGACTTGTTTCGTATTTTAAGTGTCTTCCTCTTTGCATATTTGCACCATTTTCGCTGATCTTCTTTTCTTTAGATGAAGCAATTCTGTTTTTAGTGATGCCGATGACGTTGTCACGCGACAATGTTACATAGCAATGTGATTGGACGATATAAATACGGGATTTCCCTTTTTCTAAAAATATGTCGCACGTGACGTTTCCCGCGGTGAATATCCTTTTCATGGAGTGAATATCCTTTCTATCGAGTGAATATCCTTTTTTATTCATTTTAATGTCAATGCAACTTTACCATTAGTATTTATATATTATAGAATAATAATGTTATCGGACTCTTGACAGCTATGTATCGTAAAATATCAACCCGTGAGCCAGAATATGAAGCAGAGGGGCGAGTGAGCGTAGCGAACCAGTCCCAAGCTTCATATTCTGGCAAGCGGGATAATACTTTACAATACATTAGCTGTCAAAAGCCCGATTATTTCTTTATCGTCCTTTATTATGTATTTTAGATTTGTTATTATTGAACTGAGGTTTCAAATTTTCCTAAAAATGCAGGGGAACTTCGACATACGTGTCATTCTCGCCTTTTCAGCAATTTTCAGCCTGGAAAATATGTTTTGTATTTTTTCTTTTTATTGGAAAAGGTTTTGTAACTGGATGAATATTTTGACCGAACTACTCAAAATAGGTCCATTTTGAATGTTGCAGCAACCTTTGGTTGTTATAATGATATTCTATCGTTCCATTGAGCTTTTATGACATCATAATGTGAAAACGTCAAAGCTCTGCAGGATATATCAACGACCCATTTTTCTACAATTTTTCTGACGTCTAGTTTATCTATTTGTGTAATCATGATTCTGTTTTGAATACATAATTTGAAAGAGCAAATGACATGCATGTTTATTTTTATCCATTTGATTTCGTGTGAAAACTTGAAAAAAGTTATTGCCTTTGAAACGTTGGGAGAATCGATTGATATATCCAGGTCAACCTCTGAAAAATATTGCAAACGTTCCGGAAGCGTTTCATAAAGAAGGTTGGTCCATGTTTATAGGATAATCAACAATTTAAGTCATTCACTTGCATCAAAACATTTATATCTCTAGATTAAAGAAAAAATACAAACAATATGCATAATCACGTATTTGACGTGTGCACTTTATAACCGAGATATAATAGAAACATATCAACTGTGAAAAATACACTCCGTAAGCAGGAGAAGTAAGACTATTAACTTCTCTGTTATTGAAATTTAAATTTTTTAATTAAGGTCATCCCTCTGGCTGTAAATTTTAGTACTGAGATGACCGTGTCTGTCAAATTCGAGATATATGTCCAAAAATGTACCTCTTGCGTTTTTGATGAAAAGAAGAATGTAATACATATTTACAATGTGTCTTTAAATAAAGTTTGATTGAATGATTCAGCAGACGTTTATTTTATGAGCCTTCATGAGTCCCAGAAGTAATTCAGTCTCGTAGGTGTAAGTCGGCGACTAGAAGAGCTCAGATGGTGCTCGCTCTTGAGTAAAGCAACTTGCTGTTGGTTTTGTGCACAGATTATATAAGAAAAACAAACCTACTGCACTTGTTTTTCATCGTAGCGAACTTTCCTTTTAAATTATTATTTGAAAAGAGTGTTGATTTATAACCCTTGATCTGCAGTATTTCTCAACAACATCTATAATGAAAAAAATGAAGTGGGACTAAATTATTTAACAGCTATAATTATCATATTCATAATTAAATACCAAAGTAAATTGTAGTCTCTGCAATTAACATTTTGACAACTTATTATTCAGTGCAACTTAAATCGAACCAATGGTGCTTATAAGCACAAAACCCAACAAATTTGTATGAATCGATTTTAATTGATTTAAGATTTTAATGCCTAAGTAAATTCAATGTTATAAAATGCAGCACCTCCTTACATCTACTGTCGAAATTTAAAGTTTCGTAATTATATTTTATATTTATAATAACAATAGCCTGAAATTCATTCGCATTCGATTCTAAGATAATGATATAGGGTGAATGGCTGTTCCTTTTAGTGATAAGCATTTACTGAAGTCTAAACGTCTCACTGTTATACTAGTTTCAGAACACTAATATTCGTATATAAAAGACATCGTCACGAAATTAACAATAGAGGAGCCAAAATAACAATGCGGAGCATAATAGTTATTCAGTTTTACTTTTTATATTTACAACCAATCAAGAACAGCACTTTCGATTTTCGGAAAAAGAGCTTAAAATCATAATATTGCAATAATTTGCTGTCAACAGCCTAGAAGATATTTCTTCGTCAATTTGAAGTTGCTGGTGCCGGTACCAAAGCTGGATATCCCTAGTTCATATCGTTATTTATGTTTGTCTCTTGTCTTCGTTGGTGTCTTTTCTAGTGCAGTTCGATTGCGATCGAGTTGTACTTGTGATCGTTGTTCTTGGCCATTGTAGGTGTTTTCTGTTATGCTTTTTTTATAATTTTGAGAGTAGAAACCTGGTAAAAAATCGCGTATTGAACCATATTTCAACGGACGTTTTTTGCAACAATCCTAAAGTACTTACCTTGTCTATCCAATAATTATTTTTATCATGTTGAAAGTCAGTTATTATCTAATTTTATTCTGCAACAAAAACTCAACTAAAATCAACATTTTTAAATGATGATTACGGACAATTTTTTAAAATTTATCTATCATAATTACCTTATTTAATAGCATTTCGTGATTTACTTTGACCTTCAAATGACCTTTAGATATATTTCTCATCCGGAAAGCCTCTTTTTGTCAGTTCTTAACACGTTTTATAGCATGTTTTGCTTGTTGGTAGGATTATGTATGCTTTTTGTGATACCAGGTAGGAATATTTACGAAATTCATTGATAAAAGACGAATATTCTCCCTTCTTGATCTGGTAGTATAAGTATAATTTGCGCTTTTACTGACAGTCGGTGTATGCAAATTACAAGTTTGAAATGTCGTGTACATTTATGGAAACTTTACTCCATATGAACAAAAGATTCTTTGATGGCACAGCGTTTTCTTCGAAGATCATGAAACGAATGTCACCGTTTCAATATTTGAGCCCAAGAGTGAAAGAACAAATTTTAAAGCACTCAACTTGCAACCCTACATGAAAAGTATGTTTATTACCTGCCCATGTACGGATTGTTGGTACTCCAAAGATACTCCGGTTTCCTCCTGCATTAAACCTTACCTCGACGATATAGCTAAAATAATCATGAGAGAGACGATAAACCCTATGCAAAAATATAAAATGAAATAAAATGAAATAACGGGGAAAAAAAGAAATGAAAAAACAAGAAGCCGCGGTGATAGAATAGAATTTCATGCATCACAATATTGACAATAAGTTAAACTTACCAGTTCATGGACGCAAAGTGAGACAATTAAATTAAATTAAAAAAAAAAACAATAATACTAAAAGGGCGTGTAAGATGTCATGCAGATTATTATATTCATGCACAGTTTGCTCACTAAAAAGTACACTTTTCACCCCTCTCTCTCTCTCTCTCTCTCTCTCTCTCTCTCTCTCATATAGGTTTTCATTTTATCTACAGTGATGAAACAAAAGTTGTCGAACTTTATAATAAACTTGTTTGTATAAGGGGGAAGGAATAAACCGGAATTCTGTTAGCTTTTTCCAATTTTGACAATCCCCATCGAAACTATTGGAGCGACTATTTGATTTAACAGGGAAGGTTATACCGGTATTAAAAGTCTTTTACGAAAATTGCTGATTTCATCCATTTTCATTCGTTTAAAAATTATCACCAGCGCGACACATTGTTTATCATTGGATCTATGGGAACTTTTGCTCTGCATTTATAGAAGTTGGCTTTTAGTTAGCAGTTTATCTATAATGGGTTTAATTTGTATGTTTATTTTACTATAAGGAAACGGAACAGAGAATAGGAACCTACCGCTGGCATTATGTTGTAGGCGACAACAAATCCGGTTGTCCCAAGTTCCTATCTTTATAAACGTTTGTCTTTTGTCTTTTGTATTTCATTTTTGTTTTTCTTGTGCTATTATTTTTGGGATTTTGGCCTGTGATTTTAATTTTTATTGTTGGTGTTCCTTGCTATCTTTACTTTTTAATGTTAATACATTTGAACATAAACAAAATACAAGGAGTCAAGTTGTTTGCAAATTGAAAAGCATCATTAAAGAAATAAACATCTACATACATGTATAGCCCTTTTCAAAAAGTGTTGTTATCTCTTCCTGGCATGCAACTGTCCTGTCAAGTGTAATTGCAACATCTTTGGCTTCCGTTTAACAACACTGTTACAGCAATTGAAAATGTTACAAATATATTAAATTAGTTATCCAATGAATTCTGTAAATAAACATTTAAAATAACAAAATTAGGAAATTAACGACCATTACATCTATAAATAATTTCATTTAAAAAAAAATTATATATATATTATATAACTTGATAATGTACCAAAATTTTACAAAAAAATGTTATAAAAATGTAATAATTATTGGTCAGTTTTAAAAATCAAGAATTTAATGAAAGACAACTCCAATTATTTTAATTTCCCGATTGTGAACTTTCCCTTTCTTAACAGTAATATACCTACCTCTCCAGCCTATGGAGTGTACATTTCACAGTTGATTCGTTACTGTCGAGCGTGTAGTTTGTACAGTGATTTTTCGAACAGAGCAAAAAACGCTGTTCCAAAAGCTTCTTAGTCAGGGATTTGTTCAACTTATGTTAATTTCATCCCTCAAGAAATTCTATGGCCGTCATCATAACATCATTGAAAGATATGACGTGTCAGTATCCCAAATGAAAGTGAACATTTTCAGCTAGATTCACGTCTTCCCGGATTTGACTACCGACTTTACATACAGAGCAGGACAGGCTTACCCTTCCGGAGCACCTGATGTCACTCTCAGTTTCACTGGAGTTCACACTGTGAGTGCCTTTGTTTTGAATGTTGTAATTTCTATTTCTGTGCTTTGCATCAGTCCAACATCATTGTTTTCTATGTCTTACGTCATTGTTTTCTGTGTCTAACGTCATTGTTTTCTGTGTTCTCGTTTTGGCCGTGTCTTTGGACTTCGATTTTTGTAATTTCACTCCTTTGTTCCTTCGGTATTCTACTGCTGTTGTTCCAAAAAGCCAATTCTACCACAAGTTGATAACCGGAACTGCCAAAACGAAGTGCAGACCAGTTTCTTTTTTTGAAAGGCCTATATTTTCATCTGATATAAGTATCTTGTCTAATTTTTAGTGCACAGTCTCATCCGAACCATTGACTCCCTGACAGTGATTATAGCACTCGGTATTTCTGTCTATTTTCTGTATATGGAAGTACCACAACCCTTGCCTCTCTGAAAGTGATAACAGAACTTGATATTTTTTCTGTTTCAGGTATATGGTCTTTCATCCTATTAGTAAAGAACCCTTTACTAATAGGATTTGGTATTTTTTTCTATTTGCAGTATATCGTCTTAACCTATCCCTTGACCTCCTGACAGTAGATTGCAAAACGTGTTTTATTTCTATTTGCAGAATTTGTTATACCCGAGGGTATTCACCAACCAAGTAGCCAGTACTTCGGTGCTGGCCCAAAAATCGATTTTATTTGAAAATTTGCAATATTTAAATTCATGAAAATTTTATAAAAACGTAAGGAGTATCTCCTTGCATAGCTCTGTCCTTATCTCATTTTGGCTTTCCTATCTAGATTTTATTGGTAATTTGTTCTCTGTCAGCTTTTATACACATTTCTGTTCATGGATTTCCAAATGTTTTGATTTGATATGCACTGATGAGACATAAGTTGTCGAAATGCGCATATGCGGAACCTTAATTCACAGTAACCTCGGTATGTTGTTATTTGTTACCACTGGGCCGATGCACTGCTGGTGGACTATTAGTCCCCGAGGGTATTCAGCAACCCAGTAGCCCGTACTTCGGTGCTGGCCCGAAAACGGATTTTATTTAAAAATTTCCAATATTTAAGTTTAAGAAAATTTTGTAAAAACCTAAGGAGTATCTCCCTCTTGCATAGCTCTGTCCTTATCACATTTTGGCTTTCCCATTTAGATATTATTGGTAATTTGTTTTTGTCAGCTTTTATACACATTTCGGTTCATGGATTTTCTCATGTTTTGATTTGATATGCACTGATGAGCCATAAGTTGTCGAAATGCGCACATGCCGAATCTTAATTCACAGTAACCTCGGGTTGTTGTTATTATACCCTCAACTCTTGACTCCCTGACAGTAGATTATAGGACTTGATATTTTTCTATTTGCTCTTTATGATCTTACGTCAACCCTTGACTACCTGATAGAGGACTTATGAACTTTTTATTTGTAGTAAAATGTATACGGTCTCACCCCAGCTCTTGATTCCTTGACAGTAGATAATACAACTAGGCATGTTTTTTTTCTATTTACAGTATATGTTCTAACTTATATCCTACGCTCATTGACGCTAGATAATATAACTTTGTTTTTTTTCTATTTGCAGCTCATGGTCTTACGTCAATTCTTGACTCCTTGACGGTAGAATATAGAACTTGGTATTATAGTGCAGGTTTTGTCTACTGTACAGTTTCTAATTTGACTGAATCAACAAAGGTTAATTTGTTACTTTGAAAATATATTCACATTAAAATGCTATGAATTACACAACTGTAAATGCTAAATATAAGATTTCCATAGATAGTATAATCACTAAAGACCGTAAAACGGCAGTAGAATACCGAAGGAACAAGGGAAGTGATGATCACAAAAATCGAAGTCCAAAGACATGGCAAAAACGGCAACAGAGAAAAACAAAGACAAAACAAGGACGTGAAACATCCACAATGTTAAAAGTAACGATTACTTTGTTTTATCGGTAATTTGTATGAGTTTCCTTTGATCTCACGAAGCAAATATTTTTCAGTATTTGCTACTGCCCGAATGCGAAAAAAATATTGCCAAAAAGTATCTTAAGCCACGCCTACTTTGTCAATCAGAATCAATGAAACAAAGAAATATACATCTATAGAAACTCTTACCGGATTGTACAAATTCTTTAACTATTCAATACTAGTTAATTTCACGATTTGTTGAAAATTAACATTCTTTTTTAAAATTTGTTCTATTAAATGATATAGTTAATTACCGATAAAAAGAATAATAGAAGTTTTGTTTTTGATACAAGAAAAATTGGCTCCAATAATGGACTCGCCTACAAAGGGCTCGTCCATTATTGTTCGCAAATATTTCTTGTATCAAAAACAAAACTTCCATTATTCTATACTTATCGGTAATTTGTATGAGTTTCCATACATCCCACGAAACAAATATTTTTCAGTATTTGCTACTGCTCGAATACGAAAAAATATTGGCAAAAAGTATCTTAAGCCACGCCTACTTTGTCATTCGGAATCAATGAAACAAAGAAATTAACATCTTACCGGATCGTACAAATTCTTTAACTAATCAATACTAGTCAATTTCACGATTTGTTGAAAATTAAAATTCACTTTCAAAATTGGTTCTATTTAATGATTTAGTCAATTACCGATAAAAAGAACAATAGAAGTTTTGTTTTTGATACAAGAAGTATTGGCTCCAATAATGGATTCGCCCAGAAGAGGCTCGTCCATTATTGTTCGCCAATATTTCTTGTACCAAAAACTTCCATTATTCTCTTTGCAAGTATATATCACATATCAGTAAGGAAATGACCTTTCTCACAAAAGGATATATGGCAACCGAAAAATTTATACAAAAAGCTAAAAAATAAAGCAAATAAATATAACAGAACAAGTAAAATATTGGGGTAAATTATTTTAGTCAACTGTAACTGATGTCTCCCCTTTATATGTATCATCCAATTCATGTCATTGTAAAGATTACACGTGGTTTAGGGTTAAACAATTAATGGTTCTTAAAATTAAAGGGAACAACCAGGGGCTTCCGGTATTACCAGTCGATCTCCCTATCATCAATGGTAAGATTGATACATGTGCTTAAAGGGGTGACGATCTCGACAATTTTCATGACAATTTTTTTTTTGCATTTTTTTTGCAGTATATGTTCCAACCTATATCCTACGCTCACTGACGCTAGATAATATAACTTTGTTTTTTTTTGTTCTATTTGCAGTTCATGGTCTCACATCAACTCTCGACTCCTTGACAGTAGAATATAGAACTGGGTAATATAGTGCAGGTTTTGTCTACTGTACAGTTTCTAATTTGACTGAATCAACAAAGGTTAGTTGTTACTTTGAAAATATATTCACATTAAAATGCTATGAATTACACAAGTGGGTAAATGCTAAATATAAGATTTCTATTGATAGTTTATTCACTAAAGACCGTAAAACAACGGCAAAAGAATACCGAAGGAACAAGGGAAGTGGCAAAAACGGCAACATAGAAAAGCAAAGACAAAACAAGGACGTGAAACATCCACGATGTTAAAAGTAACGATTACTTTGGTTTATCGGTAATTTGTATGAGTTTCCTTTGATCTCACCAAGCAAATATTTTCCAGTATTTGCTACTGCCCGACTACGACAAAATATTGGCAAAAAGTATCGTAAGCCACGCCTACTTTGTCAATCAGAATCAATGAAACAAAGAAATATACATCTATAGAGACTTACCGGATTGTACATATTCTTTAACTATTCAATACTAGTCAAATTCACGATTTGTTGAAAATTTACATTCATTATAAAAATTTGTTCTATTAAATGATAGAGTTATTTGCCGATAAAAAGAAAAAAATAGAAGTTTTGTTTTTGATACAAGAAATATTGGCTCCAATAATGGACTCGCCCACAAAGGGCTCGTCCATTATTGTTCGCAAATATTTCTTGTATCAAAAACAAAACTTCCGTTATTCTATATGTAATTCTATATCACAGATCACTAAGGAAATGACCTTTCTCACAAAAGGGTATATGGCAACCAAAATATTTTTACAAAAAGCTAGAAAATAAAACAAATGAATATAACAGAACAAGTAAAATATCGAGCTAAATCATATGTTTCCAACATGTAATCCTGAGTAATAGGACAAATATCTGGTTTTGGTTGGGCATCTAATTCGTTTTCAAAATAAAACATTCTTAAAAAATTAAACGGGTATGGACCATCCCAGCTCACAGAATGGTTTCAGTTTGTATAATCCATTTTTTCTATCATAAAAAGACAATTTGACAAGTGTTTCAATGTGTACACTTACTCTGTGGTGGACTTTTAGTCACGGAATGCTTTGAGCAAGCCAATAGCCAATACTAAAGTGGTTGTCCGAAAACCGATTTTATTTGGAAATTTGTAATATACTTAACACAAAACTAAGGAGTACCTCCCTCTTGCATAGCACTGTCCTGAGCTGATTTTGATTTTTCTTTTTAAATCTAATTAGTTATTTTTCTCAGTCAGCTTTTACACATATTTTGGTTGATGAATTTCCAAATGTCTGGCGAATCCATATATTACATGTCTATAATACTAATATTTCTAATAAGGACCGATCTATGGCCGAGTTAGGGCCGATATCAAAATTAAAGGTGGCGATATCTCTATAACACTACTTCAAAACATCCCAACACTTATACCAAACGCTTTAGAAGTAAAAAGATACCCCGAATCTATATATGATATGCCTATAGTACAACTATTTCAAATAAGGTCCGACTTAGGGCCCCTTTTAGGACCGATATCTCATTAACACTCGGAGTTAGGGCTTAAAAACCTGTGCCAATTGATTCAATGACCTCGATTTACCCTAGTTTGGTATATCATATGTCATAGTTGATAAAAATAAAAATGAAAAATTAGGGGTTTCTCAAAGTAGTATAGACGGACAGGTTCGCCAACGCTTCGTGTTCCTATGGCAACGGATCCACATATGGATCCACAAATACTAATTTGCCTGTCCCTCTATACTACTATAAGTTTATAAACGTCTTATTTAACTGTTACTACGCAATAGGCCTCATTAAGCTTTCAACAATTATGCTTATCGATTTAAAAGTACACATTTACCCCGAATCCACATATTATATAGGGAATAATACATGGCAAAATCTGTATCACATGCGATATCATCCCGAGGGCCTCTGGCCCGAGGGCTGATATTGGTCGAGGGATGATACGGCATGTGATACGGATTTTGCCATGTATTATACAGTTTATCATATATTTAAACAGAGGACTACTTAATCACAAAAATAATGTCAAAAATTGAAATAGGCCAGAGAAAACGCAGATCTTATGGTGGCTTTGGGTTGTTGTTGCTCCCCTTTGGGTCGTTGTCTCTTTGACACATTCTCCGTTTCCCTTCTTTTTTCTATGTATGAAGAGAATTTAAAAAATGGGCGTAAAGGACTTGAGGTAGTTGGAATAAAATCAAACATGTAAAGGAAAAGGCTTTCCTAGAATCTTTGTAACTGAACCTCACAAAATAATTCATCCCCAAACAAATTTTTGTTACCCTCCTTCAAAAATTTCCCCCCAAATTTTTTTTACCCTCCAAAAATTTTATATCCCCACAAAAAAAGTGTTTACTCCAACAAAAACTTTTTTTAACCCAATTTTTTTACCCCCCAAAATTTGTTTACCCCAAAATTTTTTACCCTCTTAAAAAATTTACCCCCCAAAATTTACCCTCAATTTTTTTTAATAAAAAAGTCAAATTGAAGAAAAAAATGTTTTTTGAAAAAGGGTATGATACGGGGCTAGCCATGCGATAAAGGGTGTGTGAGAAAGGGTAAGCCATGCGATAAAGGGTATGCTATAAAGGCTATGACGTCATAGTGTGAATACGGAATGAACGCCATGCACTGTATCACATACTCAAGACGTCTGTATTTATTACTAAACATATGATAAATGTCTATAATACTAATATTTAGATTTAAGGCCGATTTAGGACCGAGTTAGGGCCGATCTCAAATTTCAAAGGCCAATTACTACGCAATAGGCCTCATTTAGCTTTCAACAATTATGCTTATCGACTTAAAAGTACACATTTACCTCGAATCCATACATTACATGTGAATAGTACTAATTTTAAAAGTTAAGGCCGAATTAGGGCCGCTTTCAGGACCGATATATCGTTCACACTCGGAGTTAATGCTTTAAAACTTGTGCCAATCGATTCAGCAACCTCGATTTACCCTTGTTTGATATAATATGTAATAATTGACTAAAATGACGCAGAAAAATCAGGGGTTTCTCAAAGTAGTATAGGGGCAAGATTCGCCAACACTTCGTGTTCTGTCGAAAATCTTAATTTGCCTGCGCCCCTATACTACTATATAGTAGTATTGGGGCACAGGCAAATTATGATTGCGGCGGAGCCGTGCGGCGGAGCGTTGCCATGGGAACACGAAGTGTTCCGACAGAACACGAAGTGTTGCCGAACCTGTCCCCTATACTACTTTGAGAACCCCCGGATTTTTCAGCTTTATTTAAGTCAATTATGACAAATGATATATCAAACCAGTTTATAATTTCAATGAAAACAATTACCATTGAAGTACTTTTATTCGTGGACATCAATTTTCGTTGTTTTCATAAATATCGCTATTTTGTTCTTACTTAAGTAAGCGAGAACCGAACCGTCAGTCTAAAACGAACAATCCAAGGACAATGGCAACATATTTGGTAAAAAGAAACAAAGACACAACACGAGCACGGCACGTAAAAGAAAAAATATGAAAAAAAACACATACAAAACTGAACAACACGGATCCAATAGAAAACCATAGGTGAGATCAGGCGCACCGGAAGAGTAATCATCTCCTGCTTCTTATAAGACCTCCGCCGTGTTGAACATGTGAACTGCGGTAGAGAAAAACAAAGCTTCAGTGGCAAAGAGAAAGATATGTTTTCATCTGGGAAACGGATATCTAATAGCGGTCCACAAGATCGTGATGTCGACCGTAAAACTGTCCTTGCTTTTAAGTAGCCTTTTTGTAAGCAACCGGACTCTATCAAGGGATATTTGCTTTTGGTTGAGTATCGAGTATCAAGTAAGAAAAGGTGAGTATCGAGTGAGAAAAGGGGAGTATCGAGTAACAAAAAGCGAGTATCGAGTTACAAAAAGCGAGTATCGAGTGACAAAAAGCGAGTATCGAGTAACAAAAAGCGAGTATCGAGTTAGAAAAAGCGAGTATCGAGTGACAAAAAGCTAGTATCGAGTTACAAAAAGCGAGTATCGAGTAACAAAAAGCGAGTATCGAGTATGGAAAGGCGAGTATCGAGTAACAAAAGAAAGCATAGTATTTGAAGGCTCGCATCTATCTGGCGTCATATATGGTTATAAATA